>VSMD01125971.1:0-133043 GCA_008750895.1 Mirza zaza | reverse complement strand
ATTAGAAGTGGAGTCTGAAGGTGTTACTGAATTTCTGTAGTCTCGATACAAATTGAACACATGAGGAGATGCTACTTATGGATGAGCAAAGAAAGTGGTTTCTTGAGATGGAATCTAACTTTTGGTAAATATGCTGGATTATTGTTGAAATGACAACAAAGCCTTTAGAATACTCCATAAACTGAGTGGATAGACCAGAAACAGTGTTTGAGCAGACTCACCCCACTTTTAAAAGAAGTACCACTGGAGGTAAAATGCTATCAAACAGTATCACATGCTATAGAGACATCTTTGTGAAAGGAAGAGTCTATCAATGTGGCAAACTTCATTGTTGTCTTATTTTAAGAAATTGCCACAGTCATCCAAACATTCAGCAACCACCAACCTGATCAGTCTTCAGCCATCAATATGGAGACAAAACCTTCCATTAGCAAAAAGATTATGTTGCTGAAGCCTCAAGTGATCATTAGCTTCTTAGTAATGAAATGTCTTTTAATTAAGAAGTATACATTGCTCTTTTAGATACAATGCTATGGCACACTTAAAAGGCTAAAGTATTTTGTAAACATAAGTTTTATATGTTCTGGAAAACCAAAATATTTGCTTTATTGTGGTGGTTTAGAACCAAACCTATAATATCTCCAAAATATGCCTATACATACTTAGTATATTTAACATGTGTTAGAATATAATTAGAATATTAAATATACTATTATACATTAAACATATCTCTATAGCTGTGTAAAAGCATGTGTATGACTTTACTTTTGTATCATCTTCTTCAAAAATATTTTAAAATTGTTATAAATAATATCAAGGCGTTGTGTTTTTACATGAATTTTTGTTCTGGATTACATTTTTAAATTATTATATATTGACATCTGAATATAGTTGTATGTAATTGAATTATATAATTGAAAATTGCATGTGTTTTTTCTCTAATTACTAAAGAAAAATGGGGAAAAACATGATATTCTTGTCTATTCAATATATCTTTTGTGCAAGTGATAAAAAAGCAAAACTTTTTAGTCAAAGCCAAATTTCAGTTTATATTATTTATAGTTATCCTGTTATAATGTTTATATTAAAAATCTGTATTTATCAAAATTGATTAATTTATAGTCAAATTATGAATTTAAGCTTGTAGAATAATGATTCATTTTACTTAATCTTAAAGTACATATTTCTATCCAACAATTAAGGGAATATTAATAAGGATATTTAAAAATATATTTACTTTATACACTACATCTACAGTGCATTTCTTTTTTATTTCCATGTAACAACTTACTACAAATTTAATGGCTTAAAATAGCACACATTTATTATCCCACACTTTCTGTAGGTGTGGTGCACAGGTTAGCCGGTTCGAGCCAGCTGGATCCCTTCCTTGGGGTCTGGACAGTCCGAACTCAAGATGCCAACCAGGGCCGTGATCCCATCTAAAGCTGGTGTGCTCATGCAAGCTCAGTGGGTGTTGGAAGAATCCAGCTTCTTGCAGCTGCAGGACCGAGGTCCCCACTGCCCCTCTCGCTGCCAGCCGGGAGCGCTCCTAGCCTGCAGGCACCGCTCGCCGCCACCCGCCCGCGGTGCGGGCTCCCACGGGCCAGTTCGCTTCTGGGTGGCCAGCGGAGCGCCTGCCGCCGCCTCAGAGCCCTCGACTGCTTTCATCTCTAGCCTCCAGATGTAGTTTTAAATGGCTTCGTCTGATGACGCTAGACTCGCTAGGGATAATCTCCCTAATTTAAAGTGAACCGAGCAGGAGGAGCTTTTACATCTTCATGTTTGAGCAGCCGAGAGCAGCCGCGCACCTCAGGGCCGGGGATCCTCAGGGCCATCTTTGAATTCTGCCCCCACGCGCACGCGCAAACAGAACGTGCCAGTGTCCTCGAGGCGCCCCTGAATCAACGGATGCAGGGTCGTAGCCTGGGTCTCAATGAACACCACAATATCTTATGCAACTACTACTCTGTTTACAAAACAGAAGATATTCCAACTTGAAAATAAGTTGGAATGTCCACTAAGATTTAAAAATATATCTTACACTTTGAAATTATGTTCACATAATTTTATTCTCTATTTTGAGAAGAAATAAAGTTTAATTTTGGCTTTTTTATTATTTCTCACATTTAAAGATATTTAATAATGTATTTAACTGGATAAAATATCTTTCCCAATTAGGCTACACAACTCAGCGATTCAGTTATATATTTTGATAAAACAGGTGTTTAAGATATACATTTGCTTTTTAATAATTAGTAAATTTTATTGTTTAAGTACATTTAGGGCTTAATATATATTCCTGATTTAATTATCTTTTCAAGGTTAATAAATGGCTTATGTTATTGTTCCAGCTAAATATAGTGATAATTCCACTGGATAATAGAGAATCTTATTTTAGACATGTGCAAAGGTAGATGAGTACTTTAAAGATTAAGCCCTAGTGTGCACTAATCAAGGTGCAGACATTAGAAGATCAAGATTTCTATTTTTATTAATCAGTATACACTTTTGGTATTTTCAGAAATAGATGTTAAAGCTTCCTCATTAAAGCTCCTCATTATCACTCTAATTTCCAGACTTAAATTCAATAGGTAATTTCAGAATTTCTAAAATTATAACATTGCAAAATTTTATTGATATATAATTATATTTTAAACAGAAATTGCCTAAAATTATTCATTTAATTATACTGTCTTTCACTAATGTAGAGGTAGTAATTTTCATATATTTGGACATAGGTATGATCAAAGATGTACTTCAGATGGTCACACTATACACTTAGATGTTTATGAATTTCCCATTGCACTTCATAGGTCACTTTCCTAGAAAGTCTTCAACAAAATGTCCATTCTTTAGCTGCGTGAGATTGGGTAAAAAATTTCTTATCTTCTGCCGTCAGTTTTATTATTTGTAAAATAAGAAGTCTCCTTCCAAAAAACAAATGCTATGAAGTCAATGAGATAGATGAACAAGTAGATATTTTACTCAGCATCATTGTCTAATCTATAGCTTTAGAAGTGTTTACTAAGGGGAATAGCATAAGACATCTATCTATTTATCACTCTATCGATCACTTACCTTTCTAATAAAATACCTATTTATTGATATATATAACTCTCTATATACATTCTTATTTTTATTACTATTCTCAGTTAATGAATTGTTGCACTGGTTATAGAAAATATTGTTTTGTATATGTATAAGAAAATAAAGAACAAGAACAAAATGTAGGGGAAAAAAGCAGCAACAACAGCAAAAATAGCCTCTGTCTTCCAGATCAGAAGAGAATAATTTCTTACAACTAAAGCAAACCAAAAACAAAAGCAAAACACTACTACTGACATAGTGTTTTTCACTATTTCACTGGATGAATTTTACTTACAGATAAATCTCATACCTAGTCTAAGAAAGTCATCAAGGAAAGGAAACTTTAGTTTAAACATTCAGAACCCAAAGTGTTAAATGAGTGTGTTGTTTAGACTCAGTATGTCCGAAAAACATACTCATCTAAGACTATATAGATATAAATAGTAAATAGACTATTTAATAGACTAAATATAAATAGTAAATAGATCATCTAAGTTTCTTTAAGTACTGGGGATTTATTTACTTATTTTATTAGCCATAGAGTTTACTTTTCTGATAAGTTTTAGATTTACAGAAAACTGATCAGGTAGTAGAGAGTGTTGCTATACACTCTACACTCAGATTTTCCTATTATTCAAATTTTATATTAGTATGATATATTTGTAATAGTATAATAAACTACAAGCCATTATTCATTCAGATATCCTTAGTTTTTACCTAATGTCCTTTGCTCTGTTCCAGAAACCATCCAGGATACCGTACTGCGTTTAGCTGTCATGTCTCCTTAGACTCTGTTTTTAAGAAGCAGTGTCTTTGACTTTCCTTGTTTTTGATGATCTTAAAAGTTTTGAGGAGTATGGGTCAGGTATTTTGTAAAATGTCTCTTTATTGGAATGTTTGATTTTTTTTTAATGATTTGACTGGGCTTTAAATCTGGGGCAGGGAGATCACAAAGGGATGTCAAGGGCTCAGCTGAGCTGAAGAGAGCTTAGCTGCCAGATGTCAGAGTAGCTGATTAAAACAACTAGCCAAGATGAAAGTGACAGTCAAGACTAATCACTTATTATTATACAATAAAGTAAGGAAGAGGCTAACTGGGAAAAGCCCTGTCTCCCCTGTTCTTTCACCCTGTGGAATGGCACATGGTCAAGGGGCAGATGGAACAGGGCAGACTTGGGGGTCATCTCACTGCTACAGGAGCCCAAGATTGATGGCTCCTGTAATTCTATGGCCCCAGGGACTGGAGGAGGGATAGAAAAAAGGGCTAGGAGAGAAAAAGTACTGAGCATTGAGTACTGAGTCTGAGTGGAGGAAAGTGTCTTTACATGTTCTTCCTCCTCCCCTGGATCAGGAGGCCTCAGCAGGGGTGCCGGCCCAGTACAGGGGCCTGGGCCAAGTTGCAGATGCTCATAGAGCGTGGTGGCCACAGGGACTGCCTCGTGTCTGCACCTTCCTTATAACACGGAGGTGCATTGGCTGTGTTCCAAGCCTGGTGTGGAGAAAACAGCTTCCCCGTGAGGCCTGACAGGCAAAGCCTTTTTAATTCACCATGGCTAGGCCTGAAAAGTCACGTAGGATTTGGCCAGTAGACACAGTCTTCAAGGTGTCACCACCTCCCCCCCGCCCCTGCATCATATTGAATGTGTTTAATACCTACTAGGAAAATGATGTGTGTGTTTTGATGCTGAGGGTGGTCACCTGTCTAAGGTAGTGTTTGTCAGGCTTCTGCATTATAAGTTTACTCTTCCCCCTTTCTCCTCCTCCCCTGTTTTCATCCTCTAGTCTTTGAAGGAAGTCACCACAGTCCACACTTAGGGAGTAGGGATTATGCTCTACCTCCTTGAGGGCAGAGTATTCTACTTAATTTGTTTGGGATTCTTTGACATGAGAGATTCATTCCTTCTCCCCATTTATTAATTTATTCAGTCATTTATTTATATTAGTAAAGGCTTATGGGTTTTGTTTTAATATTTTGTGTGATTTTCCAGTACTATTTCATTTAGTTTGTTGTTCAGATTTTTCCAGCTTTGTCCATTAGGCAGGGTATTTATTTAGGGATGATTTTAGAAATAAGAATAGTGCATTTTAGAACCACTGAGCCAGACATGGGAACTCCTAAACAGTCAGTCACCACGTATTTCAGTAGGTGGTACAGCGCACAACTCCGGAAACACTGTTGACATTGAAATCTATCTGAGCAGGAGGCTCTGGAGCTCACAGCACAAACCAGAGACAAAAACCAGCATCCCAGGGTATAGTCGTGCATCATGGAGATTGAAAAACAGTTCAGATATTTCAGAATTCAATGAAGATTTTAATTTAGAGATCTCATGGGCCCTGCCAGTATATGCATTTCTTCACACTGGTGGCAGTGTTATATTTCAGGTGTATTTAGTTTCTTTTTATATCTTCTTTTGATGCTCCTTTCCTTTTTAATCATTAAATACTTCATAATGCACTGTTCTCTCAAGGTCAAGTGTTAAAACCAGTGCAAGTCTTCAGTAAATCTGGAACCAAAACTAAAATACAATGTATAGAATGAACTTCTTAGGCTAGAAAAATAAATTTGGTTTTGAAATTTTGAATTTTTTAAATTATTTTTTTATTGATATACAAGTTTAATTCTCAGATTTGAAGACTTTGCATTGTCATTCAGGAGCAAAAATTTTTAGCTTTTCCTACTGTTTAATGGCTCCTACAATCCCTAAGAAACGAAGAGTCCTGGGCACTGGGTGGGCCCCTCCCCTTGAGGAGGCGGCCTCCGCAGAGGTGCAGCAGAAGGCCGGGGCGGAAGGAAGGCCGGGGCGGAAGGAAGGCCGGGGCGGAAGGAAGGCCGGGGCGGAAGGCCGGGCTAGCAATGCCGACATTCAGCAGAGCCTGGCGAGTCACGACCAAAATACCGAACAGGCCCAGGATTTCAACGGCTGACCTGAAGGAGAAAGATATTTCTAGCTAGCTTTTCTAATACAGGATCATTCTAAGGAAAATGCTGATAATATGATAATAATCCTTCTTTTCTCTCAAATAATAAATTAAAACTCACCTCCTGATCTATTATTGGAAATCAAGTTTTGCTCAACAGAGGTTGTCAAAGACAAGGATGTACACTATTTTGTGAAGTAGACTCAATATTTTCATCCTCTTCAGATTGCTGCTTCTGAACTTTTAAAAAATAATTTACTTTTTTTCTTTTTAATTTTTTTAAATTTATTTTTAATATTTTAATTAATAAAAACTATTAATATTTATCGTGTAAATTATATTTTGAAAGATGTATACATTATACATGGCTTAATAGAGATAATTAACAAATACATTCATTACCTTGCATTCTTATCATTTTTGGTAATGAGAACACTTACATGTACTCAATACTTTCAAACTATAATACATTGTCATTTACTACAGTAACCATGTACACAGAACATATCTTAAACTTGTTTCTCCTATCTAACTGAAAATATGTACCCTTTGACCAATGTCTCCCCATCCCCCACTCTTCTGCCTCCAGTAACCATTATTTTATTATCCTTTTCTATGAGATCAGTATTTTTAGATTCCACATTGACAACATGGATGAACCTGGAAGAGGGAGGACATTATGTTAAGTAAAATAAGTCAGACTCAGAGAGACACATTTACTTGTTTCTTCTCAAAATCACTTGGCAAATATTCTTCTTAAAAGCATCTAGAAATAGGGCTGTGGACAATGTAATTGTCTTTCAGGCCAGGAAAATATTTTCTGAATTTCCATTTGTATCATATCTTTTACCCCATTCTAGAATCTTCCCTGGATTCAAATAAATGCAAAATTTTTACACCTGGTATCATGTATATATCCTTGCACTGCCAAAGCACATTAGTTTGGTTACTTACTCAAGTAAATAACTTTGCTCAACAGATTTCAGCAAAGAAACTACTTTCTCTGCAAGCAATCATTAATAACTCAGCTATGGTCATATTCTTATGTAAAAAATGGGGTAAAAAAACTTCTTTTGAAGACTTTAATTAAACATGCCATTGTGGCTATTCCGTCATGTAATTCCAATTTTAATCTTGAATGTTTACTAGTACTTATAATGGCATTTTTTATTTAAAATAAATCCAAATAACATATCTTATTTGCATTACTCTTATGGTAATTGTATATGAAAATAATGCCTTGATTACAGAAATGTCTGAGATTGCCAAAAATGAAGTAGAAGATGATATTTAGCTATTTATCTTTCTAATATCCAAGGCTGAAATTGAAGAAGCTGAAGACTACATTTTGGTTAAATACAGAGGCCAAACCTGATTGCCATTTGTGCTGCCTTATTTAGTACCTTAATTTCTTTTTCTTTCTTTCTTTCTTTTTTTTTTTTTTTGAGACAGAGTCTCACTTTGCTGCCCAAGCTAGAGTGAGTACCGTGGCATCAGCCTAGCTCACAGCAACCTCAAACTCCTGGGCTCAAGTGATCCTCCTGCCTCAGCCTCCCAAGTAGCTGGGACTACAGGCATAAGCCACTATGCCCGGCTGGCTAATTTTTCTTTATATATTAGTTGGCCAATTAATTTCTTTCTATTTATAGTAGAGACGGGGTCCTGTTCTTACTCAGGCTGGTTTTGAACTGCTGACCTCGAGCAATCCGCCCGCCTCGGCCTCCCAGAGTGCTAGGATTACAGGCATGGGCCACTGTGTCAGCCCTCTTTTTATTTCTAAAATCATATTACTTATACCTTTCCTTATTATCTTCCTTATGAGCTTTTTCTTGCTTTCCTTACTACATTTCAATAATCTTTTGGTTTCTATGTATTTTAGCATGTAATTTGCCAGTCGTATGTCATATTTTCTACATAAACCACTCCATATACCATTGGTCAGTGTGATATAGTAATATTATAGAATATATTTGTGGAAGTATTTTCATTAAGACTGGTGGGCATGGCAAGTGTTTTTGTACTTTCCAGCAAAAGACCATTATAAACAAAACTATAAAGATAAATCAATTCATAATAGAGGCATTTACTAGAAAGTTAAAAATTTTTTATAATCTTTGTGGTTTTTTTTTCCAATTTGTTTATACTCTTCATTATTGTATTTACAATTGCATGATATATGTAAAGTAGTGAATTTGTTGAGTGAGAGAATCCTTTTGTCTCTGTTGTTAGTGAAGTGTAAAGTATTTCTACTTACTGGTGGAATAGTAATAAGTAGAATGATTATAATAATAATTATTGACATGCTTTTAAAAAGTCACCTCAGTAAAAAGAAGTATGAATAAATTCTGCTAAATAGAGTATATAATTATAAATGAAGTAAAGAATACCATTATGTATGAAATTAGAAACTGCAACGAATTATTTATCATGTGAGATCCAGACAATAATAGCAGTGGTGTGTAAAGTGAAAGTTGTTGGGGTTGTAGGGGAGGAAGAGAATTGCCTTTTATTGTCAACTTATGCTGTCTGGCAATAAGTCTATTTCATATATTTCCAGCTGCTAATTTTTGATCTGATGACAAAGATTCTTTGCATATATTTCCTCATAATAGCTAGTTAAAGATAAATGTTTATACTAAAAGAAATATTAAAGGAATAAAAGTTTCCTTCACTGGGCTTCTCCATAGCTTAATACAAACTCAATTAAAATTAAGGAAATACTAAATTGTCAAAAATTGTACGTTCCTTTGTCTAAGTGAAAAGTAAAATTACTTCTCACTTGCATGTCAAAAATGTGAGTTTACTTCTTTTCCCTGCGTGCCCTTTCTGAATTTCCTGGTTCCCTGCTCTATTTTACCAATCAATATCATAATTCTGAGTTCAACAGACATTTTAATGTATCATTTCTTAAGATATTAGCTTATTTTAGTTTGAATTTTTCAGCATTGCTTATTATGCATATCTCACACAATTCCTGGAACGTGGCAAACTTTTAACAAAAATGCATTGAATAAATCGGTGTAATGTCATCATGTATTTACAACTAAATACAATGCAGCAATGTCACTAAAATAGTACCCTGAAGCAGACATGTCTACACATCAGGAAAGCTATTTTTCTTATTCTTTTTAAACATTTAAAATGTTTTATAAATTACCTGAAATAATTTTTTATTTGAATAGAAGTTTGTTGTGTGGTGCCAAGAAATTCATACCAATGTGATACTTTACCCCAAAGATACTAAGCCTCCACCATATAATAGTAAAAACATTTAAAAATAGTATCATATTTAGCAACAGTAGAAATATAACCAAATAGAAGCAGTGCTGGAAATGAATTCATGCCATAGAGAGGGAGGGAATAAAAGCATTGTTTTTCAACCAAAACGATACACTCTACTTTCCCATTAAAGCATTCCATGAGGATTATGAAAACCTTGTAAGAAAACGTTTAAACACACACACACAAATACATGCAGTTCCTTTTTGACTCAAGCTAGAGCGCACTACAGGAAGTAAGGGAGGATGGTCAAGCCATGAGTGTATTTAAATCTGAGCAGCTGGGAAGACCCAGGAGAAAGTTCTAATCTTTATATCCAGCCTTTGGTTAAATTGCAGTGTGAAACAGATTTATTTGGAATATCTCAAACTCTAAAGTTGGGCAACCTTTGTTAAACTCTGGAGAGGGTAATATTTTATTTTGAGCCTAACAAATTAAAGATCAACCTGGGCCATCTGGGTCTGTAATAAGAACAAATAGCACCAGCATGGTTAGCAAATATCATAGTGTGGTTAAACGACGTTGCAAACATAGCTGTCTATAGATGCTGTAATTTGCAGACATTTTCTATTTCCTCTGATAATAAATTTAATTTATTTCTTTGGCCCTTTATTTTGGATAATTTTTCTCCCACTTTATCAATACATTTCCAAGGAGTACAGAATTGTTAAAGTTGGCTAGGTAAAACTCAGGGATCCGATGCACTATAAGTAACACAATTTCAAATTCCTGGTAAATGTGCTACATATATTTTCCTCTCCTAGATTTACTATTTAACAAATAAAAGTTATTCAACTGAATTGCAAATTTGCTATTTCTGTTTATTCATTGTCTATTAGATTAGCTTGAAAGGATTTTAAAAAAACGATCACAGGGATTTTCCATGAGATAACACTAACCATATGAAAAACTGCCAGAATGACTACCTATTTTAAATTGCACCATGGAGTCACATTTTTAAAACTGTCTTTTATTATAGAAGCAATATTTTATTTTTCTGCTTGAGGTCAAATATTTCATTTTCATTGGCAATACAAACTAATGCATGAATGTACAGATGAAAATGAGATGCAAAGAAAATGCATTTCGACAACAGCCAATTGATAACGAGTAGCTCATGCTTCATGGGAAACTATCATCTCCTGTCTCAGTGATTTTCAAGTAAGGCTAGTATAACCTCCTTTAATGATATTTGGAAATTGTTGAGGACATTTGTGATTGCTACAGACTGAGCAGTGGTACTGGCAGGTAAAGTGCGAATGGCAGGAATGTTTAAATCCTGCATTGCGTGGGAGCACTGTCGAATTGTCAAATGTCAAAAAATGAAGGATATTCCCATCAAAGTTGCTGGTGGTATCTGCTTTGTAAAAACATGCTTTGCTTAACCTTTCCAGGCAAATCAACTCCATATTCCTTTTTCTGTCAAATCCTAATTATCATATATTTTATTTGTGCCAAATTCCTAAAACATTCAGTTTATTTGTATGGAAGCAATGTTTTTTAATAATGTGGAAAGAAATGACTAAATTATTAACTTTTAGGTTATTTAGTGGCTGGATTATATTTTGTTTTAAAATATTTAGTTGACAAAAATATATATATATTCAAGTTATACAATGTGATGATTTGGTATATATATATACAATGATCAAATTATTTAATAAATTAATCACCACCCATAGTTACTATTTGTGTGTGTGTGTGTATGTGTGTGTATACGGATACGAAATCTTCTCCCTCATCAAATATCAAGAAAACAATACAGTATTGTAACTATAGTCCCTATGCTGTACATTAGATTCCCATAACTAACTCTTCTTACAAAGGATAGCAGTCATCGAATTATGGCTCAGGCTAATCCAATATGATCTCATGTTAACTTGATTACATCGGTAAAGAGTTTATTTCCATATATGATCACATTCACAGTTACTGGGAGTTAGTTCTTCAACATATCTTTTTGGAGGACATAATCTAACCCATAATAGATGGTTACTATTTGAAGGCAAAGTTCTGAGCAGTTCATATGTACTTTGTTAGTTAATTTACTCACTCCTATTACAATGTTTTAGAAACTTATTTATAATTATGCTTTTTTCATATTGGTAAATTAATGCATAGGGTAAATAAGTGAATTATCAAAATTCCCACAAATGATAGGCCCTGGAGCAATTTTGCAAACTGGAGTACAACTCCCAGATACATGTAAGACTTGATCTTAAGAGTTTTCGGCTATGCGTGCATGAAGAATAAGACCAAAGGAAAATAATTGATAGCCATGTGGGAACACACCTGTAATGGGTATTTCCAGGTCTGGTAAGGATACCAGCAACAGTTCCAAGAGTTTTCTGAGATAGTCCTTTAAAGCTGGTACTTGGTAATAGCCTTCAGTACTTGGTACTAATGCCAGAACATTTTATTATAGTATTGAAGAAAGGTTAAGAAAGCTCAATGGGATGTTAGAATTAATTTACTCTGTAAGATGTAAGTATCCACCACTTCAATATGTTTCCCAGCCCAGGTTCCATGGGACATTCCCTTTGCTAAGGCAACTAGTGATGCCCTGTTGAAACCACGCTGGCATCTTAGTGGCTCAGTGGTGGTTGTTCCCTATAGACTTCATTAGATGGTGAAGGAATCCTCCAGGCTCTTTAATATGAATGAGGATAATGGGATTTGGGAACAGCAGAGGCCATGTGTGAGCACCTAAATATCAGAGATATTACAGACAAAACCAACATACTGGAGGGCTGAAATTTAGTGTGCTCACATCTGTAGGGATCTGTGGCAATGGGTAAAAATATCGTTATTTTAGGGGTTATATGGTGGAACATATAGGTAGAATGTTGATGGATTTGATATAATCACAAAAACAATAGTAAGAGCTGGTGAGCAGAAAGATGATGCTAGTTAACACCACTTTTTGAAATGTAAAGCACCTCAAAATCCTGCATAGCCTACTGAATGAATAGGAAATTGCTTCCTCTGGAGGAAGGGCAATGAAATGCTACAGCAAAAATACACAATAGGTACCATTTTGACTCATTTCCAAAGGGCCCTGTGGCCATTTTATGGGCTTACTTACAGCACACTGGAAAAGGGAATAAATTGACACTTTGAAACACTTAAGTCACATTTACTAAATTGACTCTAATTCCAAGAAACTCAAAATGAACTTCAATTACAGTGGTGACTTATGGAAGCCAGATTGTAATTGGAGCTTTGGTCCCAATCCAATTCATGGTAGGTTTTCTGGTTACTTTTTCAGTCTTAAAATGCATAATTGGTAGAATTAGCACACTTAGTACTGGCATAAAGCTTGGTTCTCTGACCCATGGAATTGGGCCTCTAAAACCAGCTGTCTCTTCTCCTTTACCCTTTAGACAAGTTCGGTAAACAGAAGTAACACTATATGCTGGGAGGAATTTCAGAGAGATTTGAAAGTATAACTGTGATCCCCATTATTATTATATAGGTCTCTCCTTCAAATCATACCTATGACCTTATAGAGGCTTTTTCTATGAACTAAAAGAAAGGAAAGATTTAGGTTGATTTTCCAGGTGCATTGTTGGAATAGCAGAAAATAGACTGTTGACACCACATTCCCCTGTGTTTCGATGGCTTTGAGCAATTATAAAGAAAAGTCTCCCTATTAATCAGAGTTGTAAGCATGATGCTGACATAGCTTATTTGCAAGGATGAAAAATAGTCTGAGTTATGAATATATAGTGACTCTTGAGAAGTGGAAATGTGTCTTGGTAATTTTCAGGAGCCTGGAATAAACCATACTAAAAGAAATGGAGGAGGATGTGAACGTATGCGCCTAACTGAGAGCATGTGGCTCTTTGTGTCTCATACTAATGCTCAGACATGGAATCTGTTATCAAAGACTTACCAATCAAGTAGACAGAATGGCTGATTTTGTGGCTGTGGCCAAGCTTTCTCCTTAGCCAGTTAATGATCTTTGTACAAAGTGCCCATGAAGACAATGTCTTGATCGTGGGAAAAGACTCTGTTGACAGGACTGCCAACATATTGTAATTTGTATAAACTTATATCTCAGTGAAATTGGAAAGAGTGTTTTCCCTTAATGAAACAAAGTTTCAGAATACTCAAAAATGATGAACAAACCCAAAATTTGTCAGAATAGCACCATCCTCTAAAGCTTCTTGGTAGCTGGTAGATTTCTCATAAAAAGAGCACAATTTTACTATTTTAAGTTTTCACAAATAATGGTTCATTATATTTTTTGATAGACTAATATTTACTCTTCCTTAAATGTAAATTGGAGAAGCAAAATATATCATTTCTGGTTTTTATAACATTAAATAATTTCTCAAGATGACCTTGTTATCTTTGTTATTTCTATCCTTTAATAATGTATTATGCCAAATGTTTGAGTGCAACACATGTTAATTAAATATGAGCTAGATTTTGAGGAATTTTCACTGTCAATTAAAAATTTTCCCTGAATACCTGGTTTCACTGTATCAGTGAATTATTTGCTCTCATTCCATAACTTTTCTTTTTCATGCATACACAATTTAGTGCACGTGCAGAAGCATGAGAGTAGAATAGACTCTCAAGTCAGAGTGACCTAGGGATATAGAAAGATCATTGGCTTGTACTTTTTGCATCTAGTTTTATCATATACCAGATGGTCTGGAAAGGTAAGATAATGTTAATGAGTCTCAAGGTATTGCATGACAATTAGTACAGCAACCAAGGTCAAACTGCTATTGTTTGGCACTATAGAACAGTTAAATTTATAGATAAATTTACTTCCCAGTAAAGGAAGGGGAAGCAAAATATCAACAAGAAAATATTTCAGTGTTTTATTTTTTAACTATTAGACTCTATTAGACTCTCTGAATACTTTAGTATACACTATTTTGGGTTCTCTGTTGTACACAATTATCAACTCAGCAGGTTTGGGTTGTCAAAATTCTGTATGTTCTATAGAAAGGTTTGCTTTTTGCACAGGTCCTGGAATATAATCTCTAAGCCCTTGAGATGTCCTGTTAACAATGTCTTTGTTTACCTGAGTCCATAAGCTACACCAGATACTTTATACTAACAACGTGATTTATGGAGGGGTTCTTGGGCCATGCTAGATAGTTTATGCTAGCAATAATCCGTGGTGGGGACCTTGGGTCATGTGACAGCAGTTTGATATATGGAGAGAGTGGAGACTGAAGGTGGGTCACATAAGTAGTCAGCCAGGTCTATATGACTGACACCCAATATGTCCCTGGTCACCAAAGCTTGGGTGAGCTTCCCTGGCTGGCAGTGCTGCATCATATCATCACACATCATTGCTAGGAGATTCGCACTCTCTGTATGCTTCCACTGGGAGATGACAACTGGAAGCTTGTGCTGGGTCTGTCCTGGATCCTAACCTATGTATCTTTTTCCATTCCTGATTTTAATCCTTTCCCTGTAATAAACAACAGTCATTAGTTCTAATAGTTTTTCTGAGTTCTTTGAGTCTTTCTAGCAAAATTATTGAAACTTAGGGTGGCCTTGGGTCTCTGGAGTTCATTGTCTTTTCATTTCTTTTGTCTTTCTCTTCCTTACCATTGGTGAAGATAGGGTCTTTTATCATATGAGCACGTTAAAATTATATTTTTAAAAGGCAATCAATATTCTCAAGTATTACAGTTGCTATATGTAAATGATGAACAATAAAGAAGAAGAATTTGTGCTCAAAAGGAAGCAGGTTCCAGTGGTGGTCTGTTGTTCCCCATTGAAAGCAATATACTAGATGGAGGTCGTTTTGTGTAGGTGCCCTTCATCTTACTGAGCCATATCCCTTGTGCTTCTGGATTAAGGGTTATTCAAGCATATTACTATAGGTAGTCAAGTGAGAATGATCTTGGACCATTGAATTTCCCTCTTTAAACTGCCTTATATAACCTTTTTGAAGCTTAATTCTTCAGCGTATTTCTTTCTTTTTAATTCAGGACATTTTGGGGGTACAAACATTTTGGTTTTGTGTTTGCCTCACCCGAGCCAGGGCTGCCAGCATGTCCTTGTCCCATACAGCTCACTACGCTTCAGTGTATTTCTTGAGTCCTGGATACTTAATATTGCTCAACAAATCTTTCGATGTGTTTTCAACCCATACAAATTAGATATGTTTGGTTATTCACATGCAAAAGAATCTTGACTAAATGAGATGGCGATTGTCATTAAGCTAGACTATAAAACTAACTATTAAATCATTCTACATGAGTCCAAATGGTCACATGCATGGTAAATGGTGAATCTGAGGCTCAGAATGCAGGCTTTGTGTTTGGATGCGTGTGTGCTATTTGAGCTACTAGGCCAAGTTCCGTAGGGGAAGTCAAGATAAATATGATGTCATGATTCTTGCTATTAAGAAAGTGACATCCAACAAGTGAGATTAAAGACACAGAACAATTACTGTATATGGGATGTGTAAGTTCCAACTACATGGTATGAAAAAAGTGTAAGTGGCTGAGTTTTAGAATTATATGCTGTGATGGTTAAATTTATGTCAATTCGACTGGGCTACAGAGCCAATATTTGGTCAAATACTGTTCTGAATGTTTCTGTGAGGCTGTTTGTGGATAGGATTTATCTTTAAAAGGTGGACTTTGAGCAAAGCATATTACCCTGCATAATGTGGGTACACCTTCTCCGATCAGTTGAAAGCTTTAGTAAGAAAGCAAACAAACAAATAAAACACTGACCTCCACTTAAAAAACAAACAAACAAAAAACCATTTATCGGATGTCGGGCAGGTGGGAGGGCAGGTGGGAGGGCAGGGAGGGGATGGGTGCATACGTACCTAATGAGTGCGCTCGCACCACCTGGAGGATGGACTCTCTAGAAGCTCTAACTAGGAAGAGGGATGGCGGGGGCAATATATGTACCCTTAACAATATCTGTACCCCATGATATGATGAAAAAAACAAACCCCGACTTCCCCACACAAGAGGGAGCAGCAGACAGCCTTTGGGTTTGAATTTCAACACAGACCCCTTCCTCTGTCTTCAGCGGGCCAGCCTGTATTGCAGAGCTTGGGCTCACCTGCTTCCGTAACTGCACAGGACAATCCCTCAAAATAATCTCTATTAGGATATTTAACACACATATATGTATAGATAGATAAATGTGTGTGTGTTAAAAAATGAAATGAATATAAAAATATTGACAACAGTATTTCGAGTTAGCATTAGAATATCAATTAGAACTCAACAAATGATTTTTCCTAAATGTTTTTAGAAATACAGTTAATTGTTGCTTTGGATTTATGGGAGAAAAAAAAACCCAAATACAGATAAGATTGAAATATGCAATGTTACCTATTCTCTGTTTTTAACTGATGAATACGATTGCTGTCCTTTGTCTCCTCATTTATGCATGTACAGCTTCTGTTAGCTCTTCCTTGTTTTCCCTTACTACTACCCTCAAGGAAGTATATGATAAAAATTAAATGAATGTTTATTGAACTATGTACCAGGGCTTCTGCAAATCACAGAATTAGAATAATTTGCCCAAGTTCAGAGAACTAGTAATTAAATAATTAACCAGATTCACAAGGGTGTGAACTAAGTTGTGATTCACTGTAGTATTTACATTCTCTTTCATGATGTCTGGTCAGGATGCTTATGACATTGTGATTCTTGGATCTAGTTGAACCTGAACTTTTTTGCAGTTCAAGTCCATGATTCTCATACATTCTGTGTATGTCTCTATTGTTACACAGTAGTCTGATTTTTTCAAATAACGTTACAGCTGCATGAAGAACATATTATATTTTTACTTTATTATTCATTATCTTGGCAACTTTATTAATCTAAACTCTGATATTTAAAATAAGCATAGATTAATCCAAAGTAAATTCTCATAACTCATATATATCTTAGTAACTTGTTAAAGACTTTTCTGGTTACTGTCTCATAAATATTTTTAAAAATGCCAATTTTCATGCATTCTTTCACCTATTTTTCACATCTTTGGCTATTTCTTACTGCTATCCATGTAAATATTACCCATTTTCAAGTTCCAGGTTAGCACTTTTGATATTAAATTTTCCTTAAGTATCTTATTCATTGTTAATTTCCATATTTATGAAAATTGATAGTTATTTTACATTGTATTTTACTTTAATATATAATACTGGAATTTTTTAATTGTAAATTCTTCTCAGACAGCTCCTTTTTTAATATCTACTAGGTATAATAATAATATTACCAAAAAAACCCAAATAAATATGGACATGTATATAGATAGTAATTAAGGTGATGTGTTTAGATAAAACATTCATATTTTAACATATATTAGTGTATGTGAAATAATTTATAAAATTATATATCACAGATATTTGAATCTCAATGAAATCTTATTCTAAATTTACTAGTAAGTAACTGAGGTACTATCAAGAGAAATAAAAATTAGAAGTCCACAGTTCTGATTAGAGGCATTATATATAGAATATTATATGTGAAATATGATATATTCATCTGTAAATATGCTACTGGCATATAAGGATTAATATCAATTAGTCAAATTACCTGCTTTATTTTACTAAAGAGAAATAATTCTCTTACATAAACAGAAGTAAAAATACAATAATAATTACAAAAGTCATGAGTGTTAAGCTGTACAGAGAAATTAAAAAAAGAAAAATATATGACAGATAAATGAATATGCATTGCTAATATACCCTTGTCAACATTTCATATAAAAATAAAGCCTCATTTTTGAGGCAGAGTTTTTGCAGTATTTTGCCAATAATGGTGGATAGGTAAGTCAACCTTCTTCATAATTGCAGATTTTGACCAATCACTCATAAATATGTTATTTTTTGCATGTTAAGGTAAATTTTCAGTAAGGTTATAATTTGAGGTAACCATGAATAGTAGATCTTTTTATTTTATTTTTCCTGAGAACATAACAAAACTTGTTCTCAGTTTTCAAAGAAATAAAGGAATTTGATACTAAGAGATTTAAATGTCTTGTTTTAATATATATTTATGCATATATGTATATGCACACATAAACATCAATTAAGATATGAAATCTTTGTCCTATCTATTCAGATACCAAATATGAATAAACATATTTATTCAGGTTTAAAAATCAGCCATGTTTTACATTATAGGATTGCCTGTATTTTTTTTTAAACATATAGAATGAAATCCTCCCTTTACATGTTCTTTCTAAACAGAACAGTCAATATGTAACTACTCTGTTTAATGTTCTTTGCAATAAATTTTCTATAGTACAATATAAAGCACATAGTTACAATGGTATAAAGTGAAATTAGAAAATGTGGACAATGAGAATAGAGTAATTTCTCTGGTGATAAAGTTAGTCATTAGGCCACTTACATGATCTTGAATTCCTGAGAATCTAATACAGAACCTGGCACAGAGAAAACACTTAATATTTTTGTCAAATGAATTAATATTTTTTCCAATATCAAAGCATTACAACTCATCTCAATTGGGCCTAAGTCTGGCTGTCAATAGAGGAAAGCCCCTGTCACCAAGAAGGACATTTAATCAAGACTTTGTCTATTGGACTACTTTAAACCCAGGCGATTGGCTCAGAGGGAGGCAGAACTGAGGCACAGAGAATAATCTTTTAAGAAATATATATTCTCCGAAATTATGATAGCAATAATTCATATAATTCAATAATTTGTGTTATCAAATTATATTTTTAATACAAAATATTCTGTAATTGGAATTCAGTCATTTATAATAATTATCATCATTCTTAATACAATTTTCTCTTCAAAATTATTTAGTAATATGAAGTTGCTTGTCCATGGCGGAGTAAGACCAGGAAAGTTATATGTGAGAGTCTTAAACTTAATGATATTTAACTATGACAATCTGACATGTCTACATGAATCACAGGAATTTATTTTTTTTATCTCAAACCTTATTCAACAACATGGAAGCAGTGACAATTAAAAATTCAGCATATTTTCTTATTTCATAAGTATTTTTCATAAGTATTTCATAAGTATTATTTTTCATAAATAATACTTATTTCATAAGTATTATTTTATTATTTATTGTATCAGTGTTTAACCAGAGAAGTTATGCTGAACCAGTAAGAAAATATGGCTTATACTACTGTGTAAGCAAATCTAAATTCTATAAAATAAACCATCAGGAAAGAAATATCAATCACAATGAGGCCCAAATTCCATGAACAAGACCAAAATTCTTGTCCACTAGAGAAATTTCTTTTGTCTCTTAGGAAAACTTCAGCTTTGCTTGATAAAACCTTCCAAATGATTAAGTTGGGTACATCAGAATAATTTCCTAACTGAAAGTCAAATAATTAGGAAATGTAATTATATCTGTAAAATCCCTTCACAGCAGCACTTTAAAGTTTTATTACACTGGGGACAATAGTCTAGCCAAACTGACATACCAAAAAGTGATAGTATCTATCCATGACTTTCTTTATATTATTGCAAATCTAAAACAGAAGAGCATGTTATTATATAGCTTATTATTGCAAGTATTTTAAATGTTAAATAATTTATACCATCTCAGTAATAATATGGATATACCATCATTCAACTAATCATTTGCTTAATATTGTCCCTAAGTAGTTTTCAATTTTTCACTATCATAAGTCACACCATTCTGAATGTATTTGCATGTAAAACTTTATCAACATTTTCATTCTTCAATAAAATATGTATCTAGAATGGTGTTAATGAGACAAAATCATGGCTATTCAAATTTAATATTTCATATTGTTTCTGTTGCTTTTTAAATTTATTATTTATTTTTTTTATTTCAGAATATTTTTAATTTTTTTATTTCAGAATATTATATAGGTACAATCGTTAAGGCTACATACATTGCCCTTGTCTCCCCTCGCCCCTCGAGGCAGAGCTTCAAGCCTGTCCATCTCCCAGACGGTGCACATCACACTCACTATGTATGTATATACCCATCCCTTGCTCCCCCTCCCACCTGCCCCACACCTGACATATGTTTGTTTTTCTTTTTTTCTTAACATTTTGGTTACATTTTATATCTTTGCCTCTCCCTAACAAGGGTTAGAGGTATGCCCTACCCTGCCACAATACTCATCACATCCCACAGATGTGGGATTACCCCTCCAACCCCCGAATCCCTGGTGAGCACCACCACCATTTGAGCACCATAGTGTTAATCAGTTAGTACCAATTTGATGGTGAATACATGTGGAGCCCATTGTTCTGATCTTGTGTCACCTCACTTTGGATAATGGGCTCAAGCTCAATCCAGGATAATATAAGCAATGCTAGCTCGCTGTCCTTTCTTAGAATTGAGTAATATTCCATTGTAAACATATACTGAATTTTAATAATCCACTCATGAATTGATGGACACTTGGGTTGTTTCCACATCCTTGCAATAGTGAATTGTGCTGCCATAAACATTCAGGTGCAGATGTTTTTATAATGGAATGTATTATACTCTTTTGGGTAGATGCCTAATAATGCTATTGCTGGATCAAATGGTATTTCTATTTTCAGCTCTTTTAGATATCTCCAAATTCTTTTCCACAAAGGTTTTCCTAATTTGCAGTCCCACCAGCAGTGTAAGAGTGTTCCTGTCTCTCCGCATCCTCGCCAGCATTTGTTGTTTTGGGATTTCTTGATACAGGCCAATCTCACTGGGGTTAGATGATATCTCATTGGGGTTTTGATTTGCATTTCTCTAATGATTAGCGATGTTGAGCATTTTTAAAATATGTTTTCTGGCCATTATTCTGTCTTCTTTAGAAAAGTTTCTGTTCATTTTCATTGCCCATTTCTTGATGGGGTTGTTTGATTTTTTCTTGTTAATTCTTTTGAGTTCTAGATAGATTCTTGTTATCAGACCTTTATCGGAGGTGTAGAGAGCAAATATTTTCTCCCATTCTGTAGGTTGTATGTTTGCTCTAATGAGAGTTTCCTTGGCTGTGCAGAAGCTTTTTAATTTGATTAGGTCTCATTTGTTTATTTTTGTTGCTGCAGTGATTGCTTTGGGGGTCTTCCTCAAGAATTCTTTGCTTAGGCCGATGTCTGAGAGGATTTTCCCAACATCTTCTTCTAGGATTCTTAAGGTTTCATGTCTTAGATTTAAATCTGTTATACATCTTGAGTGGATTTTCATGAGAGGTGAGAGTTAGGGATCCCGATTCAATCTTCTGCATGTACATGTAGCTATCCAGTTTTCCCAGAACCATTTATTGAAGAGAGATTCTTTTCCCCATTGTATATTTTTGTCTGCTTTATCAAAGATTAGGTTACCATATGCAGATGGTTTCATCTCTGGAATCTCAGTCCCATTCCAAATATCTATGCTTCTGTTCTACCTTGTTCATGGATTGGTGGAATCAATATTGTTAAAATGTCAATATTACCTAAAGTCATCTACAGAATTAATGCAATCCTCATCAAAGTACCACCATCATTCTTTACATATCTAAAAAAAATAATTCTATACTTTGTATGGAATCAGAAAAAAACTCGTATAGCCAAAGCAATCTTAAGCAAAAAGAACAAACTGGGAGCCATTAGTTTTCCTGACTTCAAGCTGTACTATAGAGCAATAATAATTAAATCAGCCTGGTACTGTTGCTTTTAAATTATATATTCAACCTTCTGTGAACACCCAAGACTTTCTTTTCTCCACACCTGTATTATTATACTTAATGAAATTCTGCTGTAAAGTTCACAATTATATATTTTAATGGATTTTGGTATCAATGAATACAATTTTCTTTGGGAAGATCTAAGTCATACAATCTCTTTCCTATACATGGAATTTGTATTATTAGGAGATTGTTTCCTATCCTGTGATCTGTACATTTTAATTGCTCTGGGTGCTTTTTATTTCTCTTTTTCCTCTTGGTTACATGCAACCAAGGCAACTACTATAGAAAATGAAGTGCAAGGTCTTATTGGGGAGAATGTCTTAACTCTTGGGAAGCTCTTACAAATTTCTTAGAAAGCCACAAAGGGTCAGTGTGATTTCCAGGACATGGTTTCAAAGCTTAAAACTGTTCTACTCTTGACTTTTGGAAAAACTATATTTATCTTGTTTAACCTTTACAAACATTAAGGAGAAAAATAATTAAAATATGATTATATCTGACTACATGTTGGTATACATGTGTGGATGGATATTTAAATGGTTACTTTATGGATGGATAGATAGAAAGATAGAATGATAAATAAATAGATAAATATAAATGAATATCATTCTATAACTAGTTTTTGTTCTTTGTGCTGTACACTATATACTTTCAGCATCCATTAAATTAACAATGCCACTTTTTCATGGGAGAGAAACGGTATAAAAACAAACACATATTTACAATATATTAAAGCATAATGGCATCCTGATTTATAATTATTACAATACTTTTATATAGGGAAAATATCAGTAGTCATGAATACACAACAGGTAAATATGACCACATTAAAATTAAGAACATACAGTGTAAATAGTATTGAGAAAAATGAATAGGAAAGCCAAAAAATGGGAAGGATATATTAGTGAAACATGCAACATATAACCAACAAAAAACTAGTGCCCAGAATATATAACTGCCACCTGTCAATAAGCAATGGCAAATAAATGTGTAGTAAGCATGTGAAAATGTGTTTGACTTCATTAGTAATCAGGGAAATTAAAAATGATGGAAGACAAGGATACCTTTTCCAGGTATGACTAAAATTTTAAGATTTACAATATCACATTCAATGAAATTAGAGTCTTAGAAGTTTTATGTCACTAGTGAAAGTGAATATCGACATGCAATCATTGTAGAAAATATTTATTTAACATCACTAAAATTAAACTACCCATTGTCTATCATATAGTAATTTAATTCCTAGCTGTATATCTAATTGAAATCTGTGTATATATATCAGAAAACATGTATAAGAATATTCATAAAAGTATTATTAAAAAGAGCTACAAACAGAAAAAAACAATATACAACAGGGAAATAGATAAATTGTGATAAATCAATTCATACAGTGACATGCAATATATCCTCGAAAATAAATGAACTATAGCTAAATACAACCTGGATGAATCTCACAAATGTAATGCAAAGTTTAAAGATCTGTAATACAAAATGACAAATGCTGCGTACTTCCATTTATACTAAGTTCAAAAACTGAATTTTTTGAACTTTGAATTCAGGCAAAACTGAATTCTAGTATTTAGAGATGCATATTTAAGAAGGGAACTCTAACAAATGCAAAAACATAGTCAATATAAAATAAAATAGTGGTTAAATTTAGTAAGGAGGGAATTTTGGGGGGAAGAAGGAAATCAAGTATCCTTTAGTGCTTATGATATTTTATGCCTTTATTAGGGTGAGGTTTTTATGAGTATTCACATTATAAAAATTAAAGGTATATAATTATTTTATACACCTTCTGTATTTTAGTAATATTTTACAACAAAAGAGTTGTATTTAGTGTAAAATATTCATACGTAGTTGAAAAGTCATCTGCATTAAGTATATTATTCAATTTATTTGTCTTATTTACTCTCCAAGTAATAATTTGCTGATGAATGTTGCCTTCTCTTAGAGAACTCATTCAACATTTCTTCATTTAACAAATATTTTTGAGGCTTTACTATGAATGCAAAGTACTGTTGTAGATAATAAAGATTCAGAGGTAAAAAGGCAGAGTCTCTGTCCTCAGAGAGTTTATAAATATTCTTTTTACATAGCTTGGTCTTTAAAATGTATATAGTTTAATGATGTGTTATTTTGCTTATGTAATCCATTACTAATTCAACTTTTAGTAATTGTGCTGATAAATGGAATGATTCTTCTTGACCAATACATTATGATTTACCTAGATTTAGCACTGTGTGAGCAAAACTAGTATTACTATTCTCTATGTATTAATTTTTCAATCTCATATCTGGTGATTTGAAGAAGCTCCTCTCCCCTACCAAAAAATCTAAAGAATCCTATACCTATTTGCCTCATGAAATGTTTGTTTTCTCTGTACTCAAAGAGATCTATGTATAGTTTTCATCTTTTCTACCCATTACATCTTTTGTGTAATAGTTCACAAAATGTCTGTCATGTAAATCAGGACAGTGTGAAGGACACCAAAGAAATAAAACTGTGAATAAAATGTATTTCAAGTGACAATACCATTTTGATCTTTTTTCCTTTATTCTTGCAAAGCATTATGGATCTCTGAGAATAAACATTTTCTGTTAGTTGTGAATGATGTGTACTTTATAACAAGTCAGTTTGCTGTTTTTTTAAAAAAAATATTTCCTGAAAGTTTGAATCTCATTGACCTTCAATACAGAGAACAAAATATTGATCACTAAATTGTAATAATATTGTAATTTAAAAATATTTAGCTTTTATAAATCCATTGAAAAGGACTATTTATTTGAACAAGTTTAATAAATTGATGATAATCTTCTACTTTTCTATTTAAGAGTAGACATCAGAAGAGTATCTGCTTGGTTCCTGACTACATTCACAATGTATTTGTTATTAACCACTTTGGTACCAGTGTCGACTATAGTCGACAGCCATGGATGAACGCGCACAGCGACTTTAGCCGACAGCCGTGATGTGACTTTTCTAATTTTTCATTTATCAAAATAAAATTGTGAACATTTAAAAATAACGTAACGAAAACATATATGTCTATGTTACCTATTCTGATTACATGACAAGTAAAGCTGCCTGTGAAGTAGAACAAGCTGTCAGTGCTTTCAAGCTTTCCTCATCACACAAGAACAAAACGGACTGGCCGTCAATGCGCAGCGCACACTGCCGTGGGGACGGTGAGTGTGGCTGCGGGCGAGGTGTCGTGGCCATGAGCGCTGTACTGAAGTGGTTAAAAAATCTTAATGCTCCCATATCTGAGGGATGTGGTGAGCATTGTGGAGGGGAAGGGCATACCTCTAACCCTTGCTAAGGAGAGACAAAGATATAAAATGTAACCAAAATGTTCGTACTTTCATATTTTCTTGAAATAAAATAAAAAAATCTTAATGCTCATTTTTATTGTCAATAAAACTCAAAGTATAAAAACAAACCAAACACTTAAGGATTTGCCTTATGCTCTTTTGGGTAGATGCCTAATAATGCTATTGCTGGGTCGAATGGCATTTCTATTTTTAGTTATTTCAGGTATTTCCAAATTCTGAAATAAAATAAAAAAATATTAAAATTAAATAAATAAAGAAAAAAATAGAAGTTGTAAGTAAGATGGCTTCCGTGCTCATTTGAAATTTATTTTTTCCAACATTTCTGGTGAAATGTGCACCGGGATGGTGGGAGGGATTTTATTGTTTCCAAAAATTATAGAAGGAATGTCTTCATACCTAAAGCCTCAAGACATTTCCTCTTATTGTAGTACATTTTGAAGGTTAAAATCAAAAGCCATCTCATTCTCATCATTTATCAAGTCGCCATGAATGCAAGTGTCACCGTGGAGTCCCACGCTAATGTTCATCTGCTTGCAGGAGTGAGGTCTTCAGGAGACAGAGCAGCGTGTCTCACACGGTAGGCCGGTTCCTGCCCAAGCAGCGTGTGTCCTGATAATGAACAGAGAGACTTGAAATCTCAGGCTATTTAAAACAAGGATGCTTATTCCTAAGGAAAAAAAAAAAAACATAAAGCATCCCAAAGTCCTTTCTCTACTTTAGGATATTGTCATGTATAGATATGACATGTGCAGGTATCTAAAACCATAACCATAAGAGAATTGTTTTTGAATCAAACCTTGCCAATGACAAGAAAGAACATCATAGCAACTCCATTAATTTTCACCAACTTTGCCCAGTGATCTTACTCTTTAGACTTATACCTTCTATATTGTAAGTATTCTTTGTATTCTATTTATTTTGCCTTTTAAATTTGACATATGAATTTATTTTTAGTTCCATTGCAAAAGAAATGGAGGCACATTCATGTATATTTTATTCACTTTTAAAAAACATATATTAATTGAATGCCTGCGATAAGCGGGGAACTCTTCTAGAAAAAGCAAGTGGAAGACAACAAAATATGCATGAATATAAGTTCAGGGCTCAATCTAGGAGACAATATGTAAAACATTTTGTATTCAAGGTATAAAAATCTCAAACTATTAAGTGACATAATCCTGTCACTTAAAATATTAATTCATATTAGAGGACTATGGCAATAAGGAAACATTTATACTTCTAATATATAATTTTCTTCTCTTTTGGTCAAGCCAGAATTATTGGATGAAATACATTGTCAGAATCTAGCTAGAATTTATTCCAGGAAGTAGAATAAGGAACAAGCAGGTTTTGGAATTTAAGTTAAAAGAATCAATACTAAAGGAGCAATTCAAAACACTTTAATGAGAAAGTATAATATTTTAAAATTCACTGAATCAAAAATGAGAACATCTGAGTTTTGTTCCTTACTTAACTGGAAATGAAACTTTCAGCAAGTTGCTTAATATCAGAAGATTCAATTTCATGCAAAATATTTTTATTTCAGTGTGTTAGGTAAAGTAAATAAGAATGCAGAATAAGGAATTTTTTTCATACCCTTGGAGAATTTAGTAAGTATAAGGTATCTTCAAGAAAACTATCAGGACAAGAATAATTGTCTGATTTAGAGGTAGCTATAAGTTAATAAATAAGAAAAATGGTAAATACATTCATCTATGAAGGTGACAATTTCCAAGCCTCATTAAAATCACTTATATCCTATGAGGGAAAACCCATCTGTGCTGTCATTTTCCGCCATCTGAGGCACGTGCACTCGGGTAAGGAAGTCAGAGAGGAGCTTCTGCTGCCCCCGCGGCCGGCCGTGGCCCAGGTGCGAACATGTGTCACCTGCGCTGGCAACTGGGCGAATGAAAATGCGTTCACGATTATGCAATCTATGTCACTGTAAAGAAGCTCGCTTACACATCTCCAAGTTATCTCTCATTCCATTTGTTGCCGACGTTATTTTTTCCACAAACAATGGGGCAGAGCGTAATAAAATAATCAAGCAAAAAACTTCCAAATGAGATCAGTCATAGAACTAGAGGGGAGAAGTGTCATGTAGTAGCAGTAGCAGAGTGGAATAGAAGGAGCATGCCAAGGTCAGTTAGAAGGTATCCAGACAAAATCACCAAGAGATGAATCAGAATCAAGGATTGAAAACACAGACAGAGGAAGGCACAGGAAAGAGAAGTAAGCAGGAGTGTGGAGAAAATGTTTGCTTAGTGTAATTAATTTTCATAAAGTGAATATGTTCAGGCTTGAGGCTAATTTCAAAAGTTCTGGAGTGCATTCCTATCCCTGGTGGTTCATATATTTCACATTTTTTAAACTTAGGCATTCCATGAAACATACATCTGTAAATATACAAACTCTAACACCAGAGTTCTTTTAATAAATCTATATAGTAAGTAAAATTACTATTCCCATATTAATTCCTTGAGTCTTAATTGTCTATAGAGCACAGACAATGCTAAGCATTTTGGAAATGTATTACAATAAAATATTGAATATAACATTAATTAAATAATCCTTAATGTATCAAAACACTTTATAATTTATACAAAATAAAACTTGTATAATATTTAGAACTCAGAGGAAAAACACAGGAGAGATAATAGGTAAATTATATACTTTGAAGAAAAATCAAATAAATGCATAAATTATTGAGTACTGGAATGGAAGAAAGATACTAACCATTTATTAAACATTAAGGCTATTTCACTGAAAATCATTTGTCATTAGCACAATTAAAAAATATATGGCCATACATGGGGACACAGAATAATGAGTCTGGATTGAGGAATGGTAGTTGTTGAATGAATACATAAAATGTCCAGAAGTACTGGCAAAAATTCTAGGCCTCCAGCAAAATACATCTTTGGAGATTATTGGTCTATAAATGGTGATTTCATGATTCTTTCTCACTTTTCTTTTGCATATTAGTGTTAGATGGTAGAAGAGAGATAACAGGGCAAAAAAAGGCATAAGAAAATTGAAGGCATTAAAATCTAAAATGGTACGTTAGGATTTTCTGTAAATTTATTTTATAATATTCTATGTAGCTTAATTTCCATGGATTAAAAATGTTGACTGGACTATCTATATACAGATTTTCATTTCCTCTTGTTTACTCTAATGAGCTGCAAGGGCATCCTGGGTTATTAGTTTTACCAGCTATTTGAGACTTGATTACTTCCTTTCCCATTTATTTTATCTTCCTCCTTAGTCCTACTGGAATATGGCTCTGTAAACAATCTTCCATTTACATGGTGCCTCTTCCCGCTGGATTTCATTATTTTTAGACTGCTCAGAAATATGTTTAGCACACAGTGCCTTACCTGAATTTCTAAAAAATGTTTGGTTTTAATTTTTTTGTTTTACCGTAAGGAAGTGTGAATTGCAAAATCTCAGAGGCTTAGTCTCATGATTATTTACCAAATTATTTTATGAGTATATAATTAATGCTGCTATTTAGACAATTTTAAAACAAGTACAATATTATCTTTAATGTCTTTATCACCTTTGCTATTTAAATATACCTATTCTTATGTTTTATATCTACGAAGCAACTTTTAGTTTTTTTCAGGTTTTCTAGCTATCAACCATTCTTTAGGTGAATTACAACTATTTGGCCCCTTTGGCCATTTTGAGCAAACACTTGTATATGTAATGATTTCCTTTTGTCTAAATATATAAAATCTTATTTATGATTGAAAGAGCTTTTCGATTTTAAGATATTAAATTCTGTTTTCTATGCTATATTTAAATTAATAATTTAAACCAAGCAATTGTGTCATCTCATATACACTTTCAACATTTCAGATTCACAATGAGAAGGATGGTACATTTAGAAAGCACATCATAACATCACATATTTTAATAATTGGGATATATATATAAACATACACATATGTAATACCCATGTCAGTTTCAAACCTTAAAATACATAAATGGAATTTAATATTCCCTGTAAAGTCCACAAAGATAGAACTCTATAATTGTAAACAAAGGATCTAGGATAACTTTTTGATTATTCTGGAGGTACTTCCTTGAGTTATTTTGAGGATGACTGAGTTACAGTTTTCTAAAATCATTTGCAAGGCCAGCAGCCTTGGCTAACTCCTGTAATACTAAAATGATTTGCAAACAGTCATGTCTTGTATGTATATTACATTCTATTTAATAATTAATAAAGGCACTGAATTTAGAAAATCTGTTTTTCATTGTAACCAAAATTAACCAAGCTTTTATTCTAGGCCCTAATCTTGACTACATATGAGGTCTTTAGGCAAGCACTATGAAACATAGTAATAAGTGTTCTACGAGGCTCAAACAAACATGAAAAATAGCAGACAAAATTTGGAAAAAAGTTTTTTCTGAAAGGGCAGTGTCCACATAGAACTGAAACACATTGAACAAAAAGGCTACTAGTCTAACAGTTTTCTCTGTGTACTTAGAGGTTCGTGTTTTCATTTTTATCTTAGAAGTCAGTATTTTTCTTTCATGCTAAAATTATATACAATCCCAAACTCCTTTGTTTTCCAGAATTATTTTTATCAAAGCCCAGTGGCATAGTAATAATTACCAGACATCGCAGCTTCTGGAAACACTCTACAAAATAGCAATACAAACAAAAACATATACAGTCAGCCATGCATGAATACTAAGGTATTGTTTGCTATTTATTTTACACTTATAGATTCCTTTGAGAAATAGTTGCTCTTTAGCATAACTTCAGATATTGTATATGTTGTATAAAACTATGCATCTATATTGTCAAATAAATAAGGATAATATCCTAACTGTATATAGTGTTGCTCAACCAAACAGTATGAGTGAGTCTATTAATAAGGGTGTATATGGTACAGTGTTTTCATAGAGATGGCAACTGAAACAATTCCCTTGAACTACTTGTAACACTCTTCATATTTACTGAAATGTAGCCAAGTTTTTATTGAAGATAGAATGTTGTGTTGTAATTGTTGCTATCTTTTGGCTGTATAGCTAGATAATAGAAATGATTTTACTCTATACCAAAAAATGTAGTTCAGAGAAAAAAATACATATTTTAAATTTCTGTGTCCTCAGAAGTTTCAATAAATAATAGTAGATTTTAATGCTAAAACATATGTGCAAGGGTATTCTAAGATAAGATAACCACATTGCATCCAGAAACTTCGCACTGGATCTGTTACATACTGGCAAAGATTATATTTGCTGTGCATGTGAATTCATATAATGGTGATTTGCATAAAACTGAATTATTATTGTGTATAGCCTCCAACCTCCAATCAATCCCTCATATAGACAGAATTGATGTAAATAACTTTGAATGTTGAGAAATGAAATAGAGAATATAGTTCATTTATTGTTGTTAATGCTTTAACTATTTAACTTTAAAAGGCTGCCACATTGTGAGATAATTTGATGAAGCAAATAGAGAGCAAAATCCATCTCCCAAGTTGGTGAATGGAACATCTTCCTACTCCTTTTATACTCAAAGCTTGTTGCTATGTCAGGGCATTTTCCCTGGTTATTATTTTTTTTCACCTGGAATAATTTTCCCCCGATCTTCATATAATATACTCCACTTATTTACAATACACACTCCTCTAAATCTTTATTCTCTTATACTTGTTTATATATTTCAGATATCTTCTGAAATCTGTAGGATTCAGTGGGATTCCTACCTAACATACACTGTGTGTGTATATGTATATGTGTGTATGTGTATATATGTACACACATGTACATATAGACATGCACACACATATTGCTATGGTTTGGATGCTTGTGCTGTCCAAATATCTTATTGATGTTTTTGAAAGAAATACTTGTATATATTTATTGGGTACATGTGGTGTTTTCTCATATGCACAGACTGTGTAATGTAAATGTCAGGGTAACTTAGTCCTTCTACCTAACTGTATGTTTATACCCATTAACCAACCTCCGTCTATCTCCTCGCCTACCCACGTACCGTTCTGAACCTCAGATATCTATCATTCTAATCTCTACCACCAAGAGTTCAACATTTTAAGCTCCACGTATAAATGAGAACATTTAATGTTTGTTTTTTTATTCCTGGGTTATTTCGTTTGACATAATGACCTCCAGTTCAATCCATGGTGCTATAAATGACATGATTTCATTCTTTTCTATGGCCAAATAGTATTCCATAGTGTATGTATACCACATTGTCTTTATCCATTTGTCCATTGATGGACACTTAGATTGATTCCATATCTTTGCTATTATGAATATTTCTGCAACAAACATGAGAATGCAGATATCCCTTTGATATACTGATTTCCTTTCCTTTGGATAAATATCCAGTGAAGGGGTTGCTGGATTATATGGTAGTTCTATCTTAAGTTTCATGAGAAATTTCCATACTGTTTTCCATAAAGGTTGTACTAATTTATATGCCCCCAATTCACATTGAAATTTGATCCCTTATGTGGAGGTGGGGCCTAATAGCAGGTGTTTGGGGCATGAAGTCAGATCCCTCATGAATGGATTAATGCCCTCCCCTGTGGGTGAGTGAGGTCTCACACTATTAGTTCCCTGGAGAGCTTTGGGTGAAAAAGAGCCTAGCACCTGCTCCCTTTCTCTCTTGCTTCCTCTCTTGCCATGTTACCTCTGTACACACCAGCTCTCCTTTACCTTCCACCATGAGTGGAAGCAGCCGAAGGCCATCACCAGCTGCAGGTGCCCAATCTTGAACTTTTTAGCTATGAAAATTATAAGTCAAATAAATCTTTTCTCTTTATAAATTACCCAGCCTCAGATATTCCTTCATAGTAGCACAAAATGGACTAACACATGTATACACACACACACATGCACACACATACATGCATGTGCTATTTGTTTTTAGTATCTATCCTACCAGCAGAAATAAAGATTATAAATCTTTAGCCCTCATGAGGGTCCATTCTTTTACTCATTCAGTTCCTTATTCTCAGTCCTTTTAAGAATTCCTATGATAGAAACCCTATGAATATATGTTGAAAATATGAATGAATGGATTTGAGTGGAGGAATAACACCTTATCTGCAGGGACAAAGGCAATGCTGCTTAATTGTCTTTAGAAAACCTGACACATTTCAGAATGGCTGCTAATAGGTGGGAGGAGGGATGATACATCAGTAATGGTATCATATCATTATGTAAGCATGCAGGATTTGAATATGAACTTACATTTGAATCACGGTAGTTTAGGCTTTAGCTCATGTGATGGAAACAAATGGAAGCCAAAGAAAAATTAAGCAGGGTTATAACATTGCAGATTTGCAATTTAGGAATATCTCTCTGGCAGAAGATTAAATAGTAATTAATATGTTGTGGAAAAGAGCAGACAGTTAATAGAAAATGGAACAACTGAGGCAAGAGTTTATAAAACCTAAATTATGAATTGAAGTATGGAGTGAAAAACATGTCAATATTTCTGAATGATAAGCACATGAACTTTCCCTTTCTACCTCTCGGCTCCCTCCTGAGGTAACCAAAGATTTGGAGGGATTCTTTTGAGAGATGGAAAGTACCAATCTACCTAGAATATTCAGGTCTCATACTGTAAGATGAGGTCAAGGAACAGAGGGTATTGCTCACACATAGATAATGGTTATTCTTCTCTGGAAGAATCTGAGGCAAAGACTGCTACTTTGATTGATGAGATTAATGGCTAAATTTATATCAGAAATTATGAAAGCTAGAAAATATTAGAAGATATTCAAAGTGCTGAAGAAAAATAATCAGTGAAGAATTCTATGTCAAGCAAGGCAATCCTTCTAAAATGTAGAGATGAGAAGGATATTTTCAAATGAGTAAAACTGCACCCTTTAGAAGAGCAGATATGCACTAGCAAAAATGGTACTGGGATTTCAGGCCAAAGGTAAATGACACCAGATGCCAATTTGTATATTCAAAAGGCATAAATAAGACAGAAACGGTTCACAGGTGGGTTAATATAATATACTATTTATAAATAAAAATATATTTTATTCTCTTAATTTCTTTAAAGACTGTCAAAAATATAGCTGTGTACAAATGACCTTAGAGAAGACGGAAGGATAGATAGATAGATAGATAGACATGTAGATAGATGATAGATAAATATATTGACACGGATAGATGCAATACATATGATAAAAATTGTACTAAGGACAGTGTGGGGATGATTTTAAAAATATTATGGTAAGTTTTATGTATTTAATTTAAGTAATTAAATAAAAAACAAATAGCAAAATGGCAGATTTTAAACCAACCATATAAATAATTATGTTAAATTATTCAATGTAAAAAACAAAACACTTTAATTTCTAAAAAGGAGAGAATGTTAGAATTGATTACAATGCAGACTTAGTATATGTAATTTATAACAGATGTTCTTAAAATACAGAGACATATAGGCTGATCAACTAAAGAAAAATATGACATATAATGCAAACTAACCCCATACAAAGTGACTGTGTCTATAGCAATATCAGCTCAAATATTTCAATACAAGGGGTATATTAGAGTCAAAGAAGACAATTTCAAACTGAAAGAGGAGTCAAGGCATGACAAAGATACAATAAATATAAACATACAGTCATGCATCAGTTAACAACAGGAATGCATTCTGAAAAATGTTTTGTATATCTTTTCGAACATCCTAGAGTGTACTTAGACAAGCCTGGATGGTGTTGCCTACTACTCACCTAAGAGTTACGGCATCGCCTATTGCTCCAAGGCCACAGGCCTGTACACCATGTTACTGTGCTAAATACAGTAGCAATGGCAATACAATGGCATTTGTGTATCTAAATATAGAAAAGGTATAGCAAAAATACAGTATAAAAAATAAAAAATCATATACCTATACAGGGCACTTTAAAAAAATATTCCCAAATTAAATATTATAAATTAAATATGACTATGAATAATGAGATTTTATAAAAGGAATGTAAAATCAATTTAGCATCTAAATATTCATTAATAAAGTATACCATTTATTATAAAAAAGGAAAATAAAACATATTATTTAGAAAAACATGGACAAAGTTTAGCACTTGATCATTAAAAAAACAAACAGTAATCTAGTAATGGAGGGAAACTTCCTGAACCTGATAAAGGACATTTATAAATGCATATACAGAAAAACCAGTACTAACATCACATACAATGGTGAAATATTAAAAACTTAAGTGCTTCCCTATTAAGATCAACAATAAGAAACAGATATGTACTGTCTTTCCTTCCATTCAACATTATATTGATGATTCTCTCCAGGACAAAGGCAAGAAATATTAATAGATGACAAACATACCATAACATACACACACACACACACACACAACATTGGCTCAATTTTCAGACAATAGAAAATAGAATGTAGAAAAATTTAGGTAGTGAACTTAAGAATGTTGTAGAATAGATAGTCATTATGAAAAAACAGCATCTATATTTCTATATACTAGTAAAGGACAATTGGAAATAAAAATAAAAAAATAATTTACAACTAATTTACAACAGCATCCAATATCAAAAATACTTAGGAACACATTGTAATAGATATATGCAAAACTTGCATTGAAAATTATAAAAAGTAGATGAGAGAAATAAGAGACCAAAACGAATCAATAGGTATACCTTGTCCACCAAATGAGCTCAATTTTAAAACATTTAAAACATGCATTACCTCCAAATTGATCTCTAGTTTTAATTTCATCCAAACCAAAATCCCTACAATATTTGTCGTAGATATAAACAAACTGATTCTATAATATATACAGAAAAGCAAATGGACTAAAATAGTAAAAGAGATTTAAGAGAAAAAAAAAGGACGATCACAGATGCCAAGACCTAATTTAAATCTACATTTATCAAGACAGTTTGGTATTCATAAAAGGACAGACATAAAGATCACTGCAATAAAACTAAATCTACACTAATAGACCAAAGTATATAAAGTAAATGGATATTTGAAAAAGTTGTCACAGTTATTCGATGAAGGAATGGAGAGCTCACCAATGGTGCCAGAAGAACAACTGTATATGTATAAGGAAAAAACAAAAACAACTTGATCTTTATCTCATTCTATCTAAAAGTTAACTTGAAATGAATTACAGGCCTAAATATAAACAGTAAAGCTATAAATATCTAGAAATATTAAAGGAAAAACTTTCCATCATTGAGGTAAGCAAAGGTTTCTTAGAGAAGATACCAAAAGAATAAATTTTGTTTAACCACTTCGGTATGGCGCTCACCATCTGCAACACCTCGCCTGCAGCCACACTCACCGTCCGCCTGGTAGTGTGTGTTGTGCATGGACGACCAGTCCATTTTGCTCTTGTGTGATGAGGAAAGCTTGAAAACACTGACAGCTTGTTCTACTTCACAGGCAGCTTTACTTGTAATGTAAATCAGAATAGGTAACATATACATATATGTTTTTATTACGTTATTTTTAAATGTTCACAATTTTATTTTGATAAATGAAAAATTAGAAAAGTCATATCACGGCTGTCGGCTATAGTCACTGTGCATGTTCATCTGTGGCTGTTGGCTATAGTGGACGCTTGCACCAAAGTGGTTAAATAAAGTGTATATTTAAATTATTTTTTTCCTTTTGAAAATACCATTAACAAAATAAAATAGCAATATATAGAATGAGAGAAGAAATTGTCAATATATGCATGTGATAAAGGACTTAAAATATATAAAGAATTCTTAGATATTCAATATCTAAATGAAAAGCAACCAAATAAAATGTTTGCTTAAGATTGGAACAGAAATTTCACAAAGAGGGTATTAGAATGGTTATTGTACATATGAGAAGTTTCTCAACCTCTGTAATTTCCAGGGAAATGCAAATAAAAACCACACTTTGATATAAGTACATTTTCACTAACGAGTCTATAAAAAACAACAATAGTGAGTATAGGTGAAGATACTGAGAAATTAGAGCTTCTCAAACACCTCTGGTGAGAATTTAAATTTCCCAACTACTTCACAGTTTTTTATAAAGCTCAACTAATACCTACCACTCACTCCAGTCATTTTGTTGCTGAGTATTAGCCCAAAGAGAAGAAATTCTATTTCCATACAAAGACTTGTATATAAAAGTTCATAATAACTGTATTCATAAAAAAAGACACTTTAAACACCACGTGTGCATCAGCATGTAAATGAATAAACTAAAAGTTATGTATCTAATCAATGGAATACTATTAGCAATACAAAGTAATTAATTCCTGACATTCAAATTTGTGGGAAAATATCTCACAACCTTTACTTAGAGTGAAGGATGCCAGGCACAAAAAGAGATTATATTGTATGATTCAATTTATATTAATTTCCATAAAATTAAAACTAAGTTGTGATGACATATAGCAGATTAGTGTTGAGTGGTATCAGGGATAAAGACAGAAAAGGATTACCAGGGAACAGGAGGACATTTTTAGAGTGTCGTAAATGTGTTCACTGATTGGAGTGTTTGTTTTATGGTGTATACATCTGCCAGAACTCGTTGCATTATACACTCTACATGGATACAATTTATTATACATAAATTGTACTTCACTAACTTTGAGGAAAATTGTAAAGAAAGTAAGACTTTGCAGTATCCTATTTCCATTTAATATGTGTCTGGAGATGTATATTGAATTATCCCTCACTCATAAACCAGGCATTTACTTTGAATTCCTGAATTTATTACTTGATAAAGTTGAAAAGTATGAAACTACTTTTCTTTAAAAATTATGATTTGATTTTTTCACTTGTTAGATCAGTTTGATTTTTAATAAAGTTTACTCTTACTTAAATAAAGAGGATTTCTCTTAAGAAAATATATAGGAGAAAGAAAACTGAAAAAGCAAATACTATAATTTTACAAATAAGAATGACATGTAAAATAGACTCACAGGAATACAGATAAAATGTAAGTCTCAGGAAGTCAGTGGTCTTTGCCTCTTTTGACACTGGTAAATATCTATACATACTTATTTAGTGATATTTCATAAGATTTAACAATTGTTTTTAATGGTGGCCATAATACACTGAGACTCAGGTAAGTGAAAGGCAGAATTCTTTGTTACTTACAGCTCCAAAGGAGAGAAGGCTATGGAGCAGGACTACATAAGGGCTTGCATCCTGGGGACAAGAGTAACAGCCTACTTGAGCTGCAGGGGGCACTTTATGCATGGCAAGCAGGATGGAATTAACAAGGTTTCTTGGATTCCCTGTGCATTGGCTAATTTGGATAATTCCATGGGCTCCCGGGCATAGGAGCTGTCTCTGGTTGTCTGGTACTTGGCCGCAGGGCTATTAGGGTGAGTGAACAATGGCAGAGTGAGAAAGCCCGACCACTGGTTGTAGTGTGGATTTAATCAGGTGCTCAAAAAGGAAAACTGATCAGCCTCTAACCAGGTCCTCAAAACTGGGTTGAGACAGCACTTAAAAGAAAAAGATATTACAAATAATTATACATCAAGGAAAAAATGTCTAAATTGCAAGGGTCTTGTATAGCAAAAATGAATTTTTGAATGATAATTTGAACCAATGTAAACAAAAATAAGTTAAAGCTATATTTTTTAAAGAAAAATGTTCCTACAAGCTACTATCCAATGTGACATCCATAGAGCTGGAACATCATTTAATGTTCATGATGTTATATGCACCTCTGAAAGTATTATTTATAGAACTATTTTCAACAATTATAGAAAATAGTATAGAAGACATTTCCAGATCATTTCTATGACCACATATTAGTATTTAGAAATTAAAAATTAAAAATAGAAACCCAGCAGTTTGCCTGCATCACTTCTAGGTAAGCTATTCTGTTCAAATTGACCCAACACAGATTATATAAAATTTCACTGCATTTATCTCTGCTTTGAAGCAATGATTATTGTTTAGAGAGACCTGACTACTCCATCAATGTTTTTTTTTTTAGGAATTATATTCTGAAAAAAAAATCAATAAAGATTTCAATCCAGTCTACAAAAAGAGCAAATCAGTATTTTCTAGTTTACAAAACAAAAACAAAAAGCAGATAACTTAGAAGTATGTATTTCCAATTTTTCAATGTAGTCTAAGTTACCTAACTCGAGTTACCTGGCATAGTGATATCTCAATAGAAAGATGTGTGCTATGGTCCTGGTAGAAACAAAATTTGTATCTGCCTTAAACACATTACCCTTTTCTTTACCTTATTTTCAACATTTTTTCTCACATAATGAGCAACCCTTTTTAACAAAAATTTCAATTCCTGAAATCTTCTAACAATGGTATTATTCTAGGTAAAGTAGAAAAAATTACTACACTGATTTATTATAAAATAACACTTTTGGGTATCCATAACATTTAATTATAATTAATTAAAGCCCTTTCCAAAGAATATTCCTCAAAAAATGTTTGCTTACTTTTCCTAAAGTAATTTTGAAAAACTGTGTACCACAATATAAATTTAAGTGGTATATACAGTTTTTGTAGAAAGCTTAATTGACAAATTATGTCATTTCCTATATATTGTATATGATGACATTTAAAAATGAATCTGGTACTATCAACCTTTAAAATGAATCCAATGGAATATAAGTGCCATATGAATTTTAAATCTAACAATATTTATTAAAAAGATACATAATAAAACTTTATTTTCCTTTCAACATTTGTAAATTTACATTATTTCTTTTTCTCCTTAATCACAAATTTTCATTTCATTTCTTGTGAAAAATTTTATGCAGATGCATACATTTACAAAATATAAAAAAGTATATTTTAATATGAGCTTTCTATCTTGTTAACACATCTTCCTATAAAATTTTTTTGTAAATTATAACATAATTATTTTAATTTTCTAAAACCAGTAGGTCATGAGTATTACACTATTTAAAAATAATTGACATGTATTATTATGAATTATAACAGTGTAAAATTTTCAAAAATATGCATACTAATAATTTTGACAAGTAGCTATTAAGGATAAAAAATAAAATTTATTTAAAAGATATGTTGATGAAATGTATGAGATTTATTATTCTGAATTAGTTCATATATATGTAGATGACTATTACTTGTGGCCAAAATGAGGAATTATTATCAGTTCTATTCTTTTTAAATTAATTTAATTGCTGAGAAATTTGTATGTAAATATATAGAAATAAAAGGAGTTTGTTATACAAATACCGATGATTTGTAATCGTTCTAATATATGCGCAGTTGACATAATTATTGATCATCAAATTTGCTATGAGCTAACAGCTTGAATTAATTCCCTGTCAATTTTGTCAATATAGTGAAATTTGAAATGACCTAACTTGCATATTTTTTCCACTATTATAGAAATTCACATTCTAAATTGTTGTGAAGTATACCAAAAATGCTGTATGAGGATTTGGAAATAAGTGATCTTATCTGATGCTCTTTAACTTAGAAATATTTTAAGTGAGTTAAAATTAGTTGAAACAAGTGTAAAATTGTGCTCTAAAAATTGGAAGCTGCACATGTCAGTTTTTTTTCACAACTATGATCAAAGACCTATACATTCATGCCAAATTTAAATTTCAATTTTATTTTATGATGCATCCCTTTACCAACCAGTTATCTAAAATTCTACTTCAATCTTCTGTTTTCTCATTCCCTATGTCTGCTACAGCAATGAATCTTGAGAGCTCTGTGTTCAAATTATATCCAGAAATCAACCACTTCTCTTCTACTCTACTGTTGAAACTCAGATTTAGATGCTATCACTTCCAGCCTAGATAATAGCAAAGATTACCTAACTAGACCTCTTCTTGCTTTTATATCTCTTTGTGTCAGGAAGTTCACAGAAGTCAGAATAATACTGCTTAATTCAGAACAAGTCACTCCTCTGCTCAAAATCCTCTAATGTTTACCTATCCCACTCAGAATGCAATGCCAATCATCTTGCCACTCTGGTCTTTTGTCTTCTATTCTCTATATTCGCTCTTTTTTCCATCATACCGACCCACTCAATTTGCCCAAAACACGACATATACACTCCAATAACATTAAGTTATTGTGGAATTTTTATTCTATAATATTTATTTTGGATATTGGTATCAGAAACCAATCTTATTATTACATTTTGATGATATTGTTCTTGTTCTCTCCCTCTCTCAAGCTTTTTTTTTAAGTGTCTCTCTCTATCCCCCCCTCATTTTCAGCAGGTTACTTCTGATATACCTAGGTCAGATTTTCCATATATTCATTCTTCTTGGAGTTTGTAGAAATTATTGAATATATATTTTGATATATTTCATCAGTTTTGAGAAATTCTCAATCATTATTTCTTCAAATATTTCTTCTTTTTCCTTCCCCGTGTGTTATCGCTTTTGTACTGCAATTACATGAATATTAGAACTTTACACAATTCCCCTTTTATCTTTTACATTCTTTTCTATATTCTCCATGCTTTTCTCTCTTTTTGTTTCAATCTGAATATTTTTACTTTTATCACTTCCAATTCACTCTTCTTTGTTCTATTAGTACTGTACCTAACCTTGCATTAAACTTATATATTGAATTTTTCAGTATAGTTTTAAAAAGATTTTTAGCTCTAAAAGTCATATTTGGTTATTTCAATTTATTTCAGTTTCTCAGAAATTCTCCATATTTTCTTAAATATATTAATACTAATTATTTTATAGCCCATGTCTGATAACTCCAAGATCTGAATCCACTATAGATCTCTATAGTCTTGTCTATTTTATTCATGTCTTTAGCAATTGGGTTCTAATTTTCAGCATTTAAATTTTTTTTTTTATTGAATGCTAGATATTTTTATTAAATCTTGTAGAAATTTTACAGTCTCAAGAGAAAATTGTTCACAGAATATAGAAACAGTCACTGAGGCTTCCTCTTTTCTGGGATTTTGGTCCTCTAGTTCCACTTGCTTTGGCATTTCTAAATTTAAATTGTGCCTCTTAAGCCCATGTAAATGTCATTTCTTTTCAGACTCTATTCAAAGAGTTAGCAAATATCCTCCTTGAAAAGCCCATGGTGACTAGACTGCTTACAGTATCTCTATCTCTCATAGATCCTGCCTGTTTTAATTGCCCTTCAATGCTATCAAAGATATTGTTCTGTTTTTATTTGTATGTGTATGCAGATCTAAACTTTATAGGTTTTTGCTTTTGTTTTTAGGTGGGAGAGTAACTCCATTAAACTATTTTGGTCAAAAGTGGCTATCTTGCAATTTTTATTTGTAAGAAAATAAAGAAAGGATTTTGAGAAATATACCAGAGAAGAAATGTTTAACCCAGAGTTTCCTTGGAACAGGTCTTCATGATAAGGGGCAATCAGAAACCAGTGAATTCTCTAACATTGGTTAAAAAATGTGTATGTGCATTTTAAAATTTTACTATAAGAAAATCTATAGCTTTCACTCTCATCTCAAGTCTTCTATTTCAATAAAATTAGATTTTAGGTACAGAACATTTATTTATTGCTTAGCTTATATAGTATACAGTAATATTTTTAAGAGTTGTAGATAAAAGGATTAAAGAAAGTACAATGTACAAATAGAACAAATATAGATGGGGAAAGATGCTGATATATCTGACAGACCAAGTGAAACTTTAAAAAATATTTACAATTCTATATTTCAAACTTAAAAGCGGTAAATACATTTTTACATCAGAGTTTTTATTTGGAAAGTATGTATTATAATAAGAATGAATCATTTATAAAATAAAGATAAAAATTTACTATAGGGAGTGTTATTTTAGTTATTTAAGCATAGAACATATGATTACTATTAGATATAGAGCGTGTATGCTATAATTAAACATTATTTAGTATCTATATAACAAATGAGAAATTTACTGCATATGGCAAATTAATGACAGGGTTTTTGTACTTCAAGGCCAATTCAGTTACGTGTACAATTATTTTAACTTTCATTAAACTGCAGAGAGAAGGGAAGATTTTTATGGTCATTTAAAAACAAGCTTTCAAAGGACAAGAAAATTGTATTCACCATATTCACTAATTTTTTTTCGAAGAAGTTTGGCAAGTGATATAAATGTAATTTTGTTTTACAGAAGGCTTATACCTCATGTTAACTATCTTGTGTTTACCAAGAAGGAATAATAACAGAGCCTCAATTGAACATCATTCATAAATTTTTGTGATTAAGTATCTTGTTCTTCTAATGTTTCATTAATATTATATGTTTAGAAAAACATAAGAGTAGTTTATTTGCAAATGTGTCTAGTTAGAATATTCATCAAAAACAAATATTCATCAAAAAATGGATCCATTACTTGTTTCTAAAATTAAAATTGAAACAGAATGAACAGGTTAAAACATCTGGCATACAGACATTCTACCATAGGGAAGTCAAATAACAATTTTTATAATTATAACTGTAGAACATAAGTAGGAAAAATAATTTTGAATGTTTTACATAAAATATTTTCTCTAAAAATAACAATAGTGACCAAAAAATATCTATCTAGAAAAACAGAAGTAATTTACCTCTGTATTTTAAAATGTTACAAGAGAAAAAAATATATACCTTGTTTTGTCCAAGCATCTGATTAACCCAACTCAGATACTGGATCAAAATCCAAATTCTTCTCCAATTCCCAGAAAATAGTCATATTCATTAACAGTTTGGAAAGATCATACAAATATCTAGAAATTAAGGGAAATCACAGAAAGACTACATAGAGATATAACTGAATTTAATAATGAATTCATAGCCTTGAGTAAGATAAGCAAGGAATTTTACAAATGTCCATGGAATGTGGAGAACTTCTGGGGTCACCGACAATTATAGATTAACAAATGCGTTTCTAAACATAATATATATTTTAGATCTAGTTTTCAAGTAAGTTTCTATAAAAGTTTTAGAAGAAATTACAAAGATTTTATCAGAAGTATATCTTTATATTTCTACTATATATTTCATTTAACTTTGAAGTATTTCATATTTTTACTATACATTTTAATTTTGTGAATATATACACAAAAGAAAAAGCACTTAGGAAGATGAAAATAATAGAGTAATATTTTTAGGTCTTATAAGCAGAGCAAGGTCAGCAACGTTTTTCTGTAAAGGGCTAGACAGTAAATATTTTCAGTTCTGCTGAACAACTGGCCTCTGTTCACAGTTACTGAAGTTTTCCTTGCACACAGAAGGCAACCACAGACAATATATGAATGAATGAACACGGCTTTGCTCCAATAAAACTTTATTTACAAAAGTAGACAAAGGTTGGTTTTGGCCTGTGGCATAATTTGTTGAACTCCGAAGTAGGCGTCAAACGACTAAAGAAGAAAAGTGTTGAGAGGATATAATACGTGGCAATTTTACTCATTTTAGGAAAAACTATACTTGCATTTCCATGGAAAATACTTTTATAGGTGAAATTGATACATAGAGAAAAATGTGTGCATATATATATATATATGTACACATATATATTCACATATAATGTTTATATTTTTCAGATGATGTTCACCAAATATTAAGAGAAATTATTCTAGAATATGGGGTTACAGGTTTTATTTTTTAGTTTGTATTATTCTGGTAATTCAAAGGTTTTATCCTTTTTTCCCCCTGTGAACTTATATCAGTTTTATAACTCAATATGTTTATTCCTTAAAAATAAGACCTAATATTTATTATTTTTACCTAAATTGAAAGGTAAATGCTAGAATTCAAAACTTATATAGGCACTACTTGCTATATATTTTTTTTTAGTTTATTTCCATTAGAATTATAAAAGAAACACCTTGAAGATGCTCTGTGGTATAAACACAGGTTCTATAAGTGATTTTTGTTGTTGTTTTACCTAAATAAATTATCTCTGACAATGTATTGTGAATTCAACAACATACGATGTGAAACAGTAAATAGAAAAGAAATTGGTACAGAAGTAAAAAAGAGAAATAGAAATCAGAATTAATGTCTAATTAGCATGATCACTTTTTAAAACACTTTATTTTAAAATTGATATATATAGAAAATAATGTTAAAATGAATGTGTGCTTAACAAACATGAGATAAATGATATGAGTATAAATTCATATCCTTATTTTTCCTCTTTAAAAGTTATTTTTGCCAAAAATATTCAGGCTAAAGTTATTTTTCAAGGCTATATAAAGTACTAACATTTTATGGTTCTATATATACTTTTAAATCCAAAATCATTCACTGAATACATGTAATAAGTTAATTATGCAGGCCATGGTTTAGTCCAGTCAAAATTATGACAAAAAATTCTATTTGCAATTTAATATTAAATTTTTAGTTCCTCAAATCTTTATTTTGATGTAAAAATCAAATAAACACTCTCCATCAAAAATATTTGATGACAATATAAATAGTAACATGTAAAATATATACTCACTGGAATGCTTTATAATTAACACTTGCTATATAAGATGGTATTTTCTTTTCATCAATTAGGGTGTGTTATTATTTTTCAAGTCATCATCCTGGTGTTCACTGACCTCTGCCCCCTATGATGAGTCATTTGTTTGGAACTCAGTATTTTGAGAGTTGTCTAAGGCTTTGAAATAGAATCTCACAATTAGTCTTTGGAGGAAATTTAAAGTTTATACACTGTGCTATCCAGCTGTCTTTTCTGAGCCATGACTCTTAGTTTATGATGTCTTTCTTTAGGAAGCAGGAAAGGACATTTATTATAATCACTGTTTCACCTACAATATAAGGGCAGCATATGTAACTAATGATACAAAGTGACTTCGTTTAGAAAGTTAACAATTCTGAAAAATTTTAAATAGAGAAATTCATATTATGGTTATATTATTTTGATACCTTTACATACAAATCCCAAGGGACTCCTCTTATTTTTCTCCCTATCACTATGGAGATATTGTGGAGATAGGAAGAAATGTAATTAGCACTACTTACATCTGGAAAGAGAATGAATATTTATATCAATTTTTAAAATAAATCGTTTAAGCAAATTTATTTTCATTTCTTTAATTTATTGTGTTATTTTTCACATTTTCATAAGACATTATAACAGAAAACCATTATAGTCTTATGATAACTAATGTAATAATTAAGGAATCATGTTATAATGACTCACAGTAGAAGTTTAATTCTGACTTACATAAAGTAAAAATACAATAAAATGGAGTAAAAATACAAGTGTTTCTAATCGTCAGGCAATATAATAATTCATGTTATGCTGAGTTTTTCATATTGTGGATCTTTTATCTTCAATATGGTTTTAAGGGATGCTCTACTTACATTTGTTAGCAAATCAGAGGTAGGATGAACTTGGCAGAGATTGAGTGCTGAGTGGAGGCTGGTATTTCTCAAACAGAACTGTTTTCAGATCACATTACTTCTACTAATTTCCCATTGGAGAGGAATCAGTCTTTTGGCCACAATTAACTACAAAGGAGGTGGGAAAATGAAGTCTAGCTGTCCCTAAGAGAAATGGGCTTGGTGAATAGCTAGCCAGTTTCTGCCACAGAGAATTTAGCAACAAATAGTTGCTATATTTTGAGCAACTTTCAAGTCAAGTCTTTATACAATTAACAATATTAGAATGATTAGTTTATAATCTATATTACACTTATGTATTATAATTCACAAAATATGTTTGGTACTGGTCAGAACATAGACCTAGAGATCATACCCCTTCTTACTTTCTATTGGTGCACAAAACGTGTTAAACACAATTTCAGAACAAATTGAACTCAGTGAAAACTTATCAAAAATTATTTTTTTAGCTTCTCTTTCTCTAATCTAAATTTCTAATATTATATATTCTAATTTGTTTTCATGAATGTTGCAATAATGGCCTAAGTTATAAAAACATCATTTCAGTTTTGTTAGATAAAAGTAAACATTTATTTAATGACACCAATCCATGGATGTATTTATATTTTTTAATTAAATAGTGCTTCTTTTGTTCAAAGAATGTGACCAATTAAGCTGATTATGGAGATGTATTACAGGTCTTTGGCCAGAGAGGCAGCTGAAACCTGGAATGTTTATCATAATATGTAGTTTCACCCTCAAGCTATTCAAGCTAACCTGAAAAAAAAAGAAACAAAAGGGAATTGATATTATGCACTAAGCAATATTAGTTTTGATATTGATGAGATGTCAGGGAGAAAAGACATAATCCCATATACTTGGATACTTTATTGTTTGATTCTATACGGGAAGTGTACTGAGATTCACATAGGGATTGTTCTGTCAATCTTCTAGCAATTTCCATTATTGTAATGATTGAAACACTTCATTTTGGTAAAAGAGATATAGCAGTGATCTAGTGTGTCTCAGTGCAATCTAATAATCCTAAAAAATACTATCTACATCTTAGCCAAAATTAGTAACAAGTTCTGCGGATGTCTCCCTCATATACACTGAATAAAATGTTTCCTTAAACTCCACAGGGAAAATAAGTTTTCTACCCCTTCACATATTATGTTCTTTTCTCATACTATACGTGGGTGAACTGGAGAAAGAGGGAGAAAGCAGAGGAAAGAAAAATGTATTTTCTGAGTATTATTTACTCCTTATATTGTCTTGTCAGTCAGTTGATCAGTAAATATTTAATGAATGTTTTCTCTGAGAATAACATTAACTCTGGAAAAACTCGTGGTCTCAAGGAATGCATCCTGTATTCTAATAAACAATTGTTAATAAATACACAAAGTCTGATATCATTCAGTGTCTCAAAGAAAGTAGCACAAAGTAGGACTGTGTAAGGAGGTGGAGTCTAAGCATTTACCTAGATACGGAGGCTCTACCTCTGAGATAACACTCTCCACAACCAACGAAAAGCTGATCTAACTTTTGCTGTTCTCCAGAAAAGAAAGAATGACTTAGAAATTGACACAGCCTAATCAAGGTGGCTGGGTGGAGGCCACGCCTGAGGCACCTGTAGAAAATAAGAATGTGCCCATGTAACAATCTAAACAGGAAAATATAATTGAGTGCTTTCAAAATAGTGGGTAAGACCCCTTTCCGATTCTTTGAAATGGACGGTGGGTGGTGCAGCCAACTCCCCGTGCCGCCACCCCGCCAGCGGTGCCCACTCTGTCAACGTCCTCCCGCCACAGTCTCCCTCGATGTCCTGCTCCCGATGTCCCTCCGCTGCCGCTTCTCCAGCGTTATTTCCTTGCCTTTGCTCTGGGCTGCCCTTGTTTTCCACACAGAATTCCATGTTCAGCATCTCTCCTCTTTTCTACCTAATGCTAACTTGGATGAAAGATCAATTCTCAGAGAAAGCCAACAGGAGGTGCCATTAGGATTTTCTTGTTGTTTGTTTCTTTTTACCTTTATCTTTCTCCAAACATGTAAATCTATCTAGGGTAGGCCCTGGACCTTCAAGGAGGGTTGAGTTTTTGAAAGAGAGAGAGTGAGAGAGAGAGAGAGAGGAGAGAAAGAGGGAGGAGAGAGAGAGAGGAGAGAGAGAGGGAGAGAGAGAAGAGATTTGATTCATACAATTATGCTGATGCAGGGTAGGGACACAAGTAGGGGTTTGGGAACCCTGCCTGTGATCCCAGTGCACAGATCTCAGGGCGAAGGGATCAAGTCTACACGGCCTTCCAGGTGCAAATTGTCTGAAGATATTCTAACTAATATATCAGTGATAGGAATTCTAGGTGAAGGTGATGATAAACATGTTCCACCCTCCCACTTCTAAAGTGTGAATCCATCCAGAAATCATGCATCATGCTCCTAATTAGAACACTATGATACATTGCCTGCTAGGAGAGGATGCCTGAGGTAGACATAAGTATGCTATTTGTAGAGAAAATATTCCAGAGCCAACTCCAGTAATGGGACATAGTGGCTCAAGCTCATGAGGTAGTTATGATACTGTCTATGTTACAGACAAGGAAAATGAGACTCTATGGGACAAAATATGTTTCTCAGCTATGTGAATTCATGAACTAGAATTCCAAACACAGTTCTTGTTAATAAAAACATCATGCTTTTTTTTTTATAGCAATACAATGTAAGCTTTGAGTCAAACTGTCCTGACTTTAAATCCTAACTTTGTTCCTTACTGCTTATTGACTGCGGCCAAGAAACTTAGCCCTTCAATATCTCAATTTCCTTGTTTTTGTATATAAGGGATGATAGAACTTACATTGAATCTCAAAACTTTGTTGTAAGGATTGTGAAAGGTGTACAGTAGATGACACATGTAAACTGCTTATAATAGGCAGTAAAAAGTACTTACCATTCTCACCATTTTTACATAAATTGGATGCCTGTGTTAGATAAAATGTTAATTTAAAAAACAACTAAAGTTGGCAGTACCTAGTTATCAGAATCTAGGTAAATATAGGAATATAGACTCATTTTTCAACTCCATGTAATGGCCCTTCTGAGTTACACAAAACAATCAAGACTTCAGTCTCTCAAATTTAGGGCTCTCAGGCTATTAGGACATCTAATTTGTTGAGATGTTTTCTATACCAAGATCCACAGGCTCATTATTCACACATATAGTAATGTTTTCGGAAAAACATCAGAGGATGTTATGGGAAACTCAAGTGCAATAATTTGGAACCCTAAATACAGAACATAGATGTCCTAGGATAAGAGTTAGAAATTGGGAAAATTTTCCTCAAAGAAGTACTCTGGTCTAGGGACATTTTTCTTTAATACCTGTGATTAAAAATATAAGACCATGGATATTTTAAACAACCACAGATTGTTTTCTCATCCTTTTAGACATAAAACATTACTACCAAGCCAACATTAAAGTCATTATAAAAGTAGATAGGTACACAATGTGAATTATGTACCAATAATAGTTAAAAATAAAAAAGTCAAATAAACAAGTAAATAGGGATGATATCAGAGTTGATAACAGCAGGTAAGTTGGAGTCTGGTTTTGCTCAAATTAAATATTTGAGCTCTCCTGGGCATTTATTGATAGAAGCAGGACTGACCTTTTTAAATTAAGTCTTTAAGTTTTGGGGGCAATTAATGGGGAGCAATAACTCAAAATAGAAAAACTAAAACTTTTACTAAACTAGAAATGTTGGGGTAGTCGTGTGATTAATTTGTTGAGATAATTTTTGTAATAATATTATCATTATTACTTTAAGATACCACTGAAATTCCTTCTATAATTCTGAAGACGCTCTAAAATTATTTTGCCTTAGGAACAAAGATTTACTGGAAAATGTTGCTAGTAGAAATTAGGAATATTGGAGGAGAACAAAATAAACCACATATATATTTATATATATTATATATATATTTATATATATTTTATATATAAATATATATATATATTTATGATGGAAACTGAAAAGAAGTTGGTAAGTTCTATTTATCTCCTTGTGAAAAAATAAGCCACATCTGTGCCCCATGTCAACTCACTCTCCACAGTCCCTGGTACCAGGTAGTTATTGACTTGGTTTCTTTCACTATTTATTAGTTTGGTGTTTCAAAAATTTAATATCAAAAGAATCATAAAATATGAAATCTCTTGCACTTGCCTTCTGTTATTCCATACTATATTTTTGAAGTTCAAACATGTTGTTGATTGTATTGTTATTAATATTTTATTTATGGCTGACTAGCATACCATTTTATGTAGAGATTACTAATTATACATTCTTTCCCAAGTTTTTGGACATATGGGTTGTTGTTCCCAGTTTTAATCTATCATAAATAGAACAATTATACTTAAACCTTTGGGTGGACATATGCTTTTATTTCTCTTGGGCTCATGCCTAGGAGAGAAACTGGCCTATCATATATAAAAAATATATTTAACTTAATAAGAAATTGTCAAATGTTTTTCATAACGGTTACTATTTCTTTCCCTCTGATGGCCTATGAATTCTAGTTTCTCCCAATTGTTGTCAATTCTTAGTATTGTCAGACTTTAAATTTTAGCCATTCTAATGAAAGTATATTAATATCTCATTTGGTTTAAATTTAAATTTTCCTTTTGACCACTGGTATAGAATATATTTTCACATGATTATAAGCCCTTCATATATACTTGCTTGCAAAGTAGATATTCAAAACTTTTGCTAACTTTTTATTTTTTCTTTTGATTTATTTATAAACTTCTTTATATATTCTACACTGAAGCTCCTACACATATAGAATTTGTCCTAGTATGTAGATTAGCTTTCATTTTTGCAGTGTTGTCTTTTTTAAAGTTTTACATTCTGTGAATTTGAATGTTTATGTGCATATATATACTTTTTTCTTCTATGCCTTGTGTTATGGGAATTATTGCCCACACCAATATTACGAACACTTTACTCCTATGTTTTCTTCCACATGTGGGTTTCTAAAACATTCCTTGTTAGTGTTTTGTATCAAATGAAGTTAGGATTAAGTCTGATCCCCCCCCCCATTTAGATATCCATATATTTTAGTAGTATTTGTTGTAAAAGTTCTCTTTTCTCATTGAATTCTCTAGCATCTTTATGAGAATCAATTAACTATAGCATGTAGGGCTATTTCTGTGCTACCTGTTTAGTTACATTTGCACACACATGTATGTACACACATACGCCAATATCACACTGGTTTGATTAGCTTTATTGTTAGTCTTGAAATTGGGTAGTGTAAATCCTATAACCCTTTTGTCATTATTCTGATTCTGTGCATTCCAATATAAATTTTAGAATCAGATTATCAAATTCTGCTAAAAGCCTGATATAATTTTGAATGACACTGTGTGAATTTGCCAATCAATTTAAGAAAAAAAACACACCTTATAATACCTAGTCTTTCAATATATGAGCATGATATGTCTAGACAATTATTAAGACCCTTAACTTTCTCTCTGTGATACTCTGATGTTTTCAGTATAGAAATCTTTCACATATATTGTTACCTCCCTGAATATTTTATATATTTTGATGCCATTGCAAATGACAGTATTTTTATTCCCCAATTGTTTAAGAACATAGAAAATACAATTGACTATGGATTTTATTTTGTTTTATTTCATCATATTATGGAGGTACAAATATTGTTAGGGTTACAAATATTGCCCCTGTCCCCCCTCACTCCCCCAATGTGTCCAGTCCCCCGGTGGTGTGCGTCACACACGTTATGGAAGCATACACCCCTTTCCTCCTCCCCCCTCCCACCTCCCCACCACCCGATAAAAAGTTTTGTTTTGATTTTTTTTTTTGACAATTTGGTTACATTGTATATCTTTGCCTCTCCCTAAGAAGGGTTAGAGTTATGCCCTTCCCTTCCAAAATACTCGCCACCTCCCTAAGATTGGGTCCCCCCCACCCCGAATCCCTGGTGAGCATTGCCACCATTTGAAAACCATAGTTTTAATCAGTCAGTACCAATTTGATGGGGAGTAGATGTAGGGCCCATTTTCCATGTCTTGTGTCACCTTACTTTGGATAACGGGCTTAAGCTTAATCCAGGATAGCATAAACGGTGTTAGCTCACCGTCATTTCTTAGGATTGAGTAATATTCCATTGTGAGCATATACCACATTTTAATTATCCACTCATGAATTGATGGGCTCTTGGGTTGCTTCCATGACCGTACAATAGTGAATTGTGCTGCTATAAACATTCGGGTGCAGATGTCTTTATAATAGAATGTCTTATGCTCTTTCGGGTAGATGCCCAACAATGCTATTGCAGGGTCGAATGGTATTTCTATTTCTAGCTGTTTGAGGTATCTCCAAATTCTTTTCCACAAAGGTTGCACTAATTTGCAGTCCTACCAGCAGTATAGGAGTGTTCCTGTCTCTCTGCATCCTCACCAGTATTAGTTGTTTTGGGATTTCTTGATATAGGCCATTCTTACTGGGGTTAGGTGGTATCTCACTGAGGTTTTGATTTGCATTTCTCTAATAATTAGAGAAGTTGAACATTTCTTTATATGTTTGCATGACATTATTCTGTCTTCTTTGGAGAACTTTCTTTTCATTTCTGTCGCCCATTTCTTGATGGAACTGTTTGCTTTTTTCTTGTTAATTCTTTTAAGTTCTAGATAGATTCTTGTCATTAGACCTTTGTCAGAGGTGTAGAGTGCAAATATTTTCTCCCACTCTGTGGGTTGTCTATTTGCTCTACTGATGGTTTCCTTGGCTGTGGAGAAACTTTTTAATTTGATCAGATCCCATTTGTTTATTTTTGATGCTGCAGTGATTGCCTTGGGGGTCTTCCTCAAAAATTCTTCACCTAGGCCAATGTCTGATAGGGTTTTCCCAACATCTTCTTCTAGGATTCTTAAGGTTTCATGCCTTAAGTTTAAGTCTGTTATCCATCTCGATTGAATTTTTGTGAGAGATGAGAGGTAGGGATCCTGATTTGCTCTTCTGCATGTAGCTAACCAGTTTTCCCAGCACCATTTATTGAAGAGAGATTCTTTTCCCCAATGTATATTTCTGTCAGCTTTATCAAAGATTAGATTGCCGTATACTGATGGTTTCATCTCTGGTATCTCAGATCTATTCCAGATATCTATGCTTTTGTTCTTGTGCCAGCAGCAAGCTGATTTAACTATTATTGCTTAATAGTACAGCTTGAGGTCAGGAAGACTGATGCCTCCTAGTTTGTTCTTTTTATTTAAGATTAGCAGCACAGCTTAGAAGGCTTTCGTGGGCTGAGCCCTGCACTTTCTCCAGCCCCATCCTTTGCCCTTCTCTATGCAGACCATGTTCCAGTCACACTGGTCTTCTCTTAGGTCTTTGGACACATCTAGCTCTTTCTATCCTGAGGGCCTATCCCCTGCTGTTTTTTTGGCAGGAGAGAGCTTCTCCACTATTTGCCTGGATAATTTATCATTCTTAGGCCTCAGCTTTAATATTACCTCCTTAGAGTTGCCTCCCTTAACTCCTTTATTTCTGCTCACTCCCTCATTCTTCTCTATCTTATCTACTTATTGTTTTTCTATTTGGCATCTATAGTTTACTTTGTATAGTTGTGTATTTACAGTTGTGTTTACTTCTTTCTTTTCCTTATCTGTCTTACTAAACTATACCCCCCATAAACTGTATCTATGCTCTGTTCACAATGGCAGCTTTGCTATCCAGAACTGTGCTAGATATTATCTATGAATGAATATAAATGGGATCTAATTGATTATAGTTTATATTAATATTACCATGGTTTCATTCCAATAAATAAGTCTTGTTTTGAATTCAAATAGTTAAATGTGAGATATAGCATTCTCAAACATTTTTAAACAAAGAGTTTCATTTTTTCATAGAAAAGATACTGCTATAAATAAACTGCCTTTTCATTGAGTTTTTCATCCAAAAATTTTAGGTAACATTTTAAAAGCTTTGGATCTGATTATAACACCTCACTTAACTGAATCTACATTCTTATATTTAATCTAAATTAGGTAAAGGTGTGCAGCTTGATACATTATAAAAGATGCTAAAATCCCCACACTCTCAATTTACTCCTCCCTGGTCTCTAAAGTTGAAGTTCCGCCTTGCCCTGAATCTTAACTTGTGCCATTGTAATTACAGCCCGAAGTGTAGAGTAATTTGAACGCTTTTGACAGGGATAGCTGCAGATATTATTTTATTTATGTAATTAGTTTGGCTTAATTAAGGGTCAAACCTGAGGGGCTTTTCCTACCATTGCTAACTATACCATGCATTAAATGCTTTTAGTTTTGCCCAGGGTGACTCCATTCCAGGACAGATAAATCCCAGCAGGACGTTCTGACCTGGTTCTGTCCCCTGTACACACAAACAGATAAACTCAACGTTAGCCCCAAGGTCCTTGTGCTTTTGATTTGTTCATCTTTTCCAAGGCTGCATTGCAGAGACATTGCTTCTGCCCTGTTTTCATTTCATTTTCTTTTCTTAGCCCCAATGTTCCCTTTTTCTAATATGAAAATAGAAGCATTATCTTCAAAGAGCTGTTGATAACTGCTCACATATCTGGGAAGAGAGGCAGACCCTGACTAGGACATGTTGCTTTTTCATTTCTACTCTCCTTTAGCACAGAAATTCTTGCTAAATTGTGTATCGTCAGTTAGAAATTTTAATAGATATAGGGAGTTAAAGGATAGGAAATAAAGAAAAGACATTCTGCATTAACAGGAGAAGACCTGGGGCTGCTGAATGAAGGAGAGCAGGTTGGAAGATAGGCCCCTGGGACAGGAGTCTGAGAGCAGTGAATTGACCAGAGGGCTTGGAACCCAAAAGAAGGTAACAGTGCTAGAGATAAGCTTATGTGTGGTAAATAATGAATATATCAAATACACATTCTTCAAATTTTCTTTATCTTGGTTTTACTCCTACCAGACAAATGCCTATGACTGTGTGAATCTTGCCCAAACTCATTAGTGGACTTTTTTATTCTGTGGGGAGGAAAAATGTATGGTACTTATGGAATGCTCCTTGCTTTCCTGACTTTCCCCCTTTCAATCCATTCTGTACCTCGGCTGGCAGATTGATTTCCTAAAACATCCCTTTCATCATGTCACTTTACTACTCAGAGTCTGTAATGGTTCCTAATGGCCTATTGCATAAAATACAAACATCTCATTCCCCAGTTTAACCATATCCAGCATTATTTCCCACTATTTCTCTACTCAGATATTTTGCTGTCTCCCTCAACCCACTCCAGACTTCTTGCCTTTGCATTTTTAAATTAATTTCTATAGAACACAGATATCTTTGATACCAATAGTAAGACCAGTGCTACCGCACACTGGATGATACAAATATTAATAAGTGGGGTAGGGGAAACCCTAGAGCCAAATACATAGATAACTATCTTTATGCAGTTCTTTTACCTGGAAAGCCTCTCTTTTCTTCTTTTATTATGATGTAAATTATTTAGTGTTCACAATTTTTAAGTCTTTATCACGTACCATCTATTATATCAGTGCTTCTCAAACTCGAATCGGAGCAAGAATCACCAGGAAAGCCTGATAAAACAGATTCTTGAGCCCCACTCGCTGAGATTCTGAGTCAATACATGTGGGTTGGGACCCTAGAATTTTCATTTCTACCAAGTTCCCAGGTGCTGCTGATGTTGAGGGTCCAGGAACCATGCTTCGAGTAGCTCTAGTCTATCAACAACCCTAGGAAGTAGGTTGTATCATCTTCAGTGTAGACATGGGGAGAATGACACTCAAAGAAACACAGCTGACAAGTCCTATGACTTGTGAATGATAGCACTGGAACTCAGGTCTTCGAGGCTGCGATCAAGTGTCATTACTACACTGCTGGCGGGACTGGAAACTAGTGCAAACTCTGTGGAAAGTAGTATGGAGATACCTCAAAGAGATACAAGTAGAACTACCATTTGATACAGCAATCCTATTACTGGGCATCTGCCCAAAGGAAAAAAGACATTCTATAAAAAAGACATCTGCGCTAGAATGTTTATAGCAGCACAATTCATAATTGCAAAGATGTGGAAACAACTGAAGTGCCCATCAATCCATGAGTGGATTAATAAAATGTGGTTTATGTATACCATAGAGTTCTACTCATTCACAGAAAACAATGGCGATCTAGCAACTCTTATATTATCCTGGATAGAGCTGGAGCCCATTCTACTAAGTGAAATATCACAAGAATGGAAAATCAAGCACCATATGTATTCACCATAAAATTGGTATTAACTGATCAACTCTTAAGTACACATACAGTAGTAACATTCATCAGGTGTCAGGAGGGTGGGGGAAGGAGGGGTGGGTATATTCACACCTGATGGGTGCAGTGTGCACCGTCTGGGGAATGGACATGCTTGAAGCTCTGACTTGGGTGGGGCAAAGGCAATGTATGTAACCTAAACATTTGTACCCCCACGATATGCTGAAATAAAAAAATTGAGAAAAAACCATATTCCAGGAAAGAAAACCATAAAATAATAAATTTTTAAAAAAGGACTGGAAGTAGACACCGTAATAAGTAAAAACATGGCTTTGTAAAGGTATCGGTCTGTGAGTGATGTGTTTCTCTGTTATCTGTAATTGGTTATATTAAATTTCTAACTAAAATGTACTGATGAACATCTGTTAAAAAAAAAAAAACAAAACTATTGCATCCTACTGCCTGTATACAGTCTCAGGCAGAAGAGTGAGGACTCTTGTTTGTAATCATTTATGATACTTAGTATCTGGATTAGTAGTTCTCAAAGTGCAGTCCACAGACCCTATGGGTCTCTGAGATCCTTTCTGGGTAACTTAGAGGCAAAGCTATTTTCCTAGTAACACTAAAACATTATTTACCTTTTCACTGGGTCGACATCTGCAATTATGGTGCAAAAGCAATGGTGGTTTGTAAAGCTGCTGGCATTTTAGCATAAATCAAGGCAGTGGTACCAAACAACTCTACTAGTAGTCATTGTATTTCTTCATCACCATGTACTTGCAGTTTAAAAAATGCCAGTTACAATGAAGAGTATATTTATGAAGTAGTGAATTGTTCTTAAATCTCGGCCTTTGAGTGCATGTCATTTTAACATTCTATATGACACAATGGGAAGTAAGCATAGTACTTTGGTTGCATTCTGAAGTATGGTGGTGTGTTGAAGCAAAGCACTTGTATGTGTTTGAGTTGCAAGCTGAACTAGCTGCTTTTTTCATGAATGCCATTTTTACTTGAAGGAACAACTGACAGGTAAACTAGGGTTATTTTATTCTAATTTATTTGGCAGACATTTTTTTAAATACATAAAGTGAGCCAGTTGTTTTTTTAAAAAGCAACTGACATTTTTTGTTGCCAATGAAAATAGAGTTCTCATAAAAAATTCTAAATTTGAAAAATCTGTATTCATCACCATGAGCTAGACAGTTTCCCAATACCTAAAACTTTTCTAATTATATGGCTGGTGGTATTAATGATTGTGATTTTTGGCTATATTATGAAATGGGTCAGCATTTGGAAGATCTGAACAGTTTAGTGAACCAGTACTTTTCATGTGGCCAATGGATTATGTTATAAAGTCATGCATGGTTCACAAAAAGCTCCATTTAATGTGCAAGATAGACTAATGACTTTTAATGTAATAGAATACAAAAAGTTCATGTATATGGTTTCCAGTGTTATATGTTGGTGTAGTATCAAAGAAGAATAAACATAATTACCGGAAAAGGTTATTATACTACTCCTTCCTTTTCTAATAACACATCTGTGTGAGGCCACATTTTTTTGTAGATTTTAACCAAACAATGTATCACAGCAAACTGAATACAGAAGCAGATATAAGAAGTAAACTGTCTTCATTAAACCAGATGGTAAGGAGAATTACAAAAGTGTTCATCAATGCTACTATTCTCACTAAAGGATTTTGTTTTAGAAAATGTGGTTTTCTAAAATAAAAATATTTTATTTATGACAATATACAATGGGTTTATTATTGTTATTTTAAAGTGGATCGATAAGCAAATATTTTTGTTTTAATTTTATTTTCTAATATGGTAACTATCAACTAAAACCTATAGAATTTTTAAGAGTATGAAGGCATACTTAGGCCAAAATATTTGAGAAGTTCTGGCCAACTTTATGAATTTTGGTGATGGATTACATTCACACAGCATGGAAAGAGAAATGGCCCAACCTTAAAAATAACAAGAAAAAAACACTTTTTTTTACCTTTGCTAAAATTAAAACAGTTATTGGTTAGAATGTTAAGTGTCTGGAATAAAGAATCCTATCATGCAAAGTACTTTCTTCATCAAGTTTAAGTTTGTCTTTTAAATCTAATAATACATATATACAAGTTAAAAAATAAAATTACATTTTAAGAGTCCTATTTTAATCTTACTACCTGTATTTCATTTTCCATTGGCAATTCCATGTAATTCTCTCAGTTTTCTCCCCTAATACTGACTCCCTTGATCACCCCCCCCATGTGCTACTTCAGAGTCAGACAGCCTCACTCATCTCTAGAGGGTGTGGCACCCGTTCTGTTCTGTCACCTCCCGGTGACCAGCTCTGTAGGGACACTAACAAACTCCACTGAGCCATGCCCTAACAGCCCCTCGCTTCCAGCTCACTGCCCACGCATCTTGCCTGTCATCAGGGCTTCCCTGGACACTGCTCACCTGATGACTGTGTTTGCTTAGCTCAAAAATGTGAAGTGAACCTGTGAGCAGTAAGGAGTGGAAGCTGGCGGTTAAGTGTCCCCCCTTCCTTGCACTGCAATGGACTGTCTCAAGTCATAGTCATTTCTACTAGGGGCCATCCGTCAGTCCTGCTTGATGTCAACAGCGGCTGACTTGGTATCAAGAATTAATACCTTGGCAACCACCTTTGATGGGTGCTCATCCTGTCCTTGCCTCAGTCCCCCTTTCCCTCATTTCTCCTAATAAGTGAGCAGCACATCAGCCTTTGCTTCAGTCTCTGCTTTTTGGGGAACCCAGGTTAAGACTCTCTATTTATCTAAACATATGTAAACTCTTACCTTTTATTTTTCAATTTAAAATATTATCAATTAACTTTTTTCATAAACAATGAAGATTTGGTTCTTTTACATCTCCATTACCCATTCCCAATACATTTGTCATCCATTATTCCCTCTACAGGTTATACTTTTTCATTAAATGAATATTCAGTGTTGATGTTATTAGAACTGCCTTAGTATAATTTGCAGATGAGAGACATAGAATACCAGGACATATTTCTTTTTTTTAGCTACTGAATTTTATGTACCTATCACTGATTAAACTTCCTAGTCTCTGACAAAACACTAAAACTTCTCTCAGTACAGTCAAACATAGCAAGGAATCTATGAGTTCAACGTGTGTGTGCATGTGTGAGTGCATGCACGCTTATCCTTTCTTATTCATCTTTTTGCCCCAATCAGAACCTGCTTTCTAAGTTTGCTGCACAGTTGTCATTAAAGAATATGTTTTTACCATCATCATTGGAATTCAGTTCATTTCTGGGATTTTGTATCTTCTTCTTTCTTGGATTTCTCCTTTGCTTGTGTAGAACCCATCTCCCAGTAACTTCCTGAGAAAGTATTTGGAAGGTAATTCTTTTGAGACTGCACAAGTCTGCAAAGTCTACCTACCTTTATATGTTGACGGTTTGGCTAGATACAGAATCCTAGATTGACTATAATTTTCCCCCAGAATTGTGTAGGCATTTCCATTGACTTTCTCTATTCCCCTTGAGAAATTTGATGACATCCTGATTTCTGGTTCTAAGTGACTTTTGTTTTTCTCTTTGGAAGCTTTTAGAGTGTGTTCTTTATCACAGGTAATTTTAAATATGATGGTAATATGCCGTAGTGTGTGGTACTTATGGCTAGCTGTCCCGTGAAGTCCATTCTGTTCTTCATAGTATAGAGCTGAAGCCAGAAAGAGGCTGATAGATGAGAAACCTTACATTCCAGCTCTTTGAGAAACTCTATATGGCTGTATGACTAGTTCTCATCAATGGAATGTTAGCAAAAGGTGCATGCTATTTTTGGACCAAGGCTTTTATGAGACAGGTGAACTTTCTCTCTATTTTTTCTTTCCCCTTTCATATGGTGATGAACTAGGGGGTGGCAGAGCCACCAAATAGAATGATCATGGACACCTGAATCACTACATGGAAGAGACTTCCTTGCCTCCTTGAATTTCTGTGTGAGTGAGATATAAATTTCTACTGTGTTTGAGCCATACTGGTGGGCCTTTTTTTTTTTTTTTAAACCATGGTGTCATTTGCTATAACATAGTATGGGTCTATTCATATATTATTTGGGTACTTTGTGGGCCCTATTTATCATAATGAAAACATGTCATTTATTTATGGAGAACTTTCTTTTATGATTTCTCTGATAATATATTCCACATCACATTCTAAGTTCCTTCTTTCTAGAACATCAATTAGGCAGATGTGGATCTCTGAATTGATCCTCTAATTTTCTCATTTTTTCTTTTCTGCCATCCAAACTTTTTTTGGCAAGGGGTGCAGTTTAGGAATGTTCTCAAGTTTGTCTTTAACACTTCTAATAAATTTTTAGTTATATCCCAATTTTATTTCTAAAAGCTCTTGTTCTCTGAATTTTGTTTTCTAGCATAGGCTGCTTGTTTTGTACTGGACCATTTTTACTTATCTTCCTTATCTTTTTGTAGGTGTCAATTATAACTGTTTGGAAATTTTCTTCTGCTTCCTCCATTTTCTCTGTTTCTTCAATTTTTTCCCCTCTATTTGCTTGTTTGTTTAGGGTCCTTTCTTTAGGATTAGAGACTGCTACTTCAGTGATTGCTAACCTTTGAGTGTCTATCTGTAGAAAGGAGGGCAGCTTTGAAAGCTGGTTGGGAGCTCTTGTGCTTGGGTGGAGACCTTGCTTTGGGCAAGGTCCAAAGGTAGTGTGATGAGGTGACAAAGTAGTTTTTCATTAGGGCCTCTCATCATTTCAAAGTCTATAAGTCCTTTTTAAATAAATAAATTCCAGTGATGTGTAGTGTGGAAGTAACATTTATACTGCATCTTTCCAAGATGCCTTTGCAGTCTCTGGGCTGGGAGACTGGGCCTGCTCCCTGGCGCTCTGGGCGGGTGGCGTGGGGCCAGGAACTAACTGCGCTGGTGCGTTGGGTGTTGGGGACTTTTACCAATCTGCATGGTGACTTTCACTTCGTTTATACAGTATTTCACTCTTGCAATCATCTTTATAAAGAAACTTTAAATTTCCTTTAGAGTTCCTGAAAGAGCTTGGTTTCCTAGCTCGTATGTGGAAGGATTTTAATTGTTCCTATGGAAACATTTAACCCGTCTTTCTGCTGTCAGCGCCGCGCTGTCCTCGCCTTGAAGGGTCCAGGCACTCCAAGTGCCTGCGCGAGCCCTGGGGCGGGAACCGGCGGCCCCTTACTGGTGTTTCACCACAGAAAGCCCGTGTTTTAGCCTTCTCGGCTCTAAATCTGTTAATAATTGTCCATAAAGCTTTCAGATTCTAAAGTTTTTTCAAATCTTTTATTTGGTGTTATCTCATTCCCTGTTCTCTATGCCTTTGTGACAGTATATATTTCTCCTTTATGTCAGATTAGTGGCATTCCCAAAGAGAGAGAAGACAGACATTTGTTCAATTTGCCACGTTTGACCCAAAAGATATTTCCTTGGATTTTTAAAAAGGAGTTTGGAAATTATTTGTAATTTTGTTATCCCAAGAGCACAAGGCAAGAAGAGACCAGATAGGTGGGGGGAAAGGCCGTATTAAAATTTCAACCCCATGCTTTATTCCTTGTAATCTTCCTGCAAAACTTCCTGGGATATTCAGTCCAAGGGTCTTCCTGTGCTCGTTTATTCGATGCGAAACACAGAGCTTCCCTTTAATCTTCCTGGAAAGTAACATTAAACTTTAAAACATTAAATTCTTGACTTAATCTATAGAATGTATTGCTCATGTAAGTTGTAAACGAACAGTGTTAATCAGATCCACCACTAAGTAAATTGCTTAAGCTTTCCTGCCAGTTAGAAAAACCTCAGACTCTTGGGCCTAGTTTTTCTCTTAACTGACAATTCAAATTAAAGAAGAAAAATGTTGACTCTAGGGGATTAAAACCAAAACACAACTTGAAGCCTAAATGCTATTTTATACTGTTCCCAGAATGTCTTTTCTGTTAATTTAAATTAAGTTGCTCAAGGGCAGAAGCTGTGGTACATACTTCTTTTGTGAACTCTAGCCCCTCTTCAGGGGTATTATTTTTAAAGATTTTTTTCTATCCCACCTGTATCAGAATCTTCTGAATTGCTTGCCAAAGATACACACCTACTGAATCAGAATCTCTGTGGGTGGGCCCTGGAATCAGATTTTAACAGGCGTCCAAGGTGATTCTAATTACTTTAAAACTTGAAACTCACTGCCTCGAAGTGTGCTATGCAGTGTAGATGCTTTTAAATATTTATTTAATTAAGTAAATATTATTTCCATACATGTCATTTGAATTTATTTACTTAAAAACAGAATTATGACAATTAATAATGATTAGGCTTTGCTAAGTAGAGTCTCCAATGAAGCTTGTGTAAGGATTTATATAGCTTCAGAGAAAATTCTTCTAAAATTGGGGCAGGAACATTTTATAAGATGTTAACAATTGAATCTTGATGGTTTTAATGTTATCTGCTCCTTAAGTTCAAGTTATGCAATATGAATGAGACCAATTTCTTATTTCCTTTCGGACTACTTCCACGACTGCTCTCTTGCTGCTCTGGTTGTATACTTTTGTGTCACAACCCCCCCCGCCCCCCCAAATATGGTAGTAGAGACAACAACCATCTCATTAGGCTTATAATTTTTAAGAGCAGACATTTGAAGAAGGCCAGGGGAGGGGGGGCTTTGCTCTGCTCTGCTCCGCTCTGCTCTGTGTGGGGCCTCAGCTGGAAAGACCCAGGCGGGCTGGGGTGGAGTCACGTGGGCCCTCCGCCCCCTGCAGGGCTGGAGAGGCTGGGGGCCTGGGCGCTGCTCTGCCGTGCGGCTCCCACTGGGCGGCATGGCCTGTTCTGAGGGACTGTCCCCAGAGGGAGCCATCTGAAGTGAGCCGAGGGAAGCCGGCAGAAGCAGCACCGCCTTCGGCGCCAGCCGGGCAGTCACAAAGCTCACCTCTGCCCTGCTGTGTGGTTCGCGCAGTCTCAAATGCACCACCATCAAGGGACCAGACGTAGACCCCGTCTCTTGATGGGAGAAGTACCAAAGAATTCTGTGGCCATGTTTTAAACTACTAAAATGACTAAACTAAGAAGCACTTCTAATCATTTAATTTCTAAAATTCCTCCTTAGCCTTTTGTTTGATCTTTATGCATGAGAGTATTCTTCTGTTTTTCTGGTGAAGGCACATACACCAAACACTCTACCTACGTATTCTTATTCGCACGTCCAATTTTCACAGCGCTTCTGATGTTAAGGCCGCCCTGCTCGTTTACCAGATGCCCCTGCTGTGGGGGCAGCCTGGGGGGAGGGTCTGGCTGTGCCGCGGGCTCTCACGTTCGTGTGGACGCACACACCGAGCCCGGGCCAGGTTAGTATCTAAATGTCACTGGTGAGAGCTGAAATAAATTTCTAAGCTCACTCTATCAAATATCCTAAGCCTTTTAAAAAGTTGCTTTTGGCTAAATGGTGGCTGGATCATAAACCTTATAATCTATGAAAGCACTTAGGGGCTACAGATTTTTAAGGTTTTCATATCCTGTGGAAAAAAGAAAATGCTCTTATTTGACTCTGCTTCTGAATTTGACCAGGGAGTAAAAGATGCCTTTCTCTGTGAGAAAGAGCAGGGTATTTCCATTTGTTTTTCCCTGCGGGGTTGACTATTTGGTCTAATTTTCGTGATAAGCTGACTAAGGGTTAGGGAATGTCAGGCGTACACAAGGCAGCAAAGCCTTGGATGGAGAGAGGAAGGCTGGTAACAGGTGGAGGCCAAAAATAGAATGCAGGCCCAGGGAGGGGCAGATCAAGTTAACTATTTTAAATCAGCTAAAGCTGGACTCAGAATCTGTATACCAAGTGGAATCAAAATTAGCTTAATGAAGCTGAAGTCCAAATTGGAGACAAAATCTAAGCCAAGGAAGCTGCGAAAGTCACATTTTATAGAATAAAAAATAATGAGGGTATACGAAACTGCACCTCTTCTTCTAGTAGGGCTGTTTCATAGTTGATGGAGGAAGAGACGAGCGGGTGTCTGCTCTCCTAAGGTTTGCTTACAATTCACAGCAGTCAGAACAGCACAATTTAATAAGGAGTTTGGGAGTCAGAAAGGACAAGGCAAAGCTCAAACTTATTTTTATCATTTTTTATTATATTTCAGTTTCCTAGTATAGGATCACTCACTTGTGAAATTATTTGTATTTCTTTTCTATGGAGAGATGATGTGGTACTAATGCTATCTTTAAAGATATGGAAGCATCTCTTCTTGATATTAGGGTTTCCCTGAGCCCATGAGTCACATGCATACTTACTTCCTATCTTGCCCCCACATGTTGCATAAATTTGTAGAATCAATTCATAAATGATTATGTAATAATTTGATAATTATATATAATTATTATATAACTATGATAAATTATCTATTATATAACCATTATATAGCTATTATATAATAATTAGATAATTATTACCTAAACTTCTTTCCTTCCTGAACAATCTAAATAATTATTACAATGCTTTAAGTCAATCAACAATGTTTATTTAGCACCAATTTTTTTTTCCCACTCTCGTACTAAGTTAAAAGACCAAGGGGCATACCGGAGATCTCACTACGTCCCTTGTCCTCTGTCTGTGGAAGATATACTTAATTGGTCCGTGTGTACCAAACCGACTTCGGATTTTTCTGGACAAGTTTCAGGTAGCATTATTAAATGCTAATGGTGAATAGAGAAAGAAAATATCAATTTGGACTGACTATGGGACAGGTCAGATTGATTTAAGGAATGAAGCGTCTGTGATGACATGTCTACTAGCAAGTGGAGGTCACCCGGGAACTGGGTGTGGCGCACGCGGGCTGTCCATGCTCCTCTCCTGTCCTGGAGGCTCCTCGGTTTCTAGCACCGCCCGCTGACACTGTGACAGCTGCGTCTCTCCCTTCCTCTTCCGGGGCTTTCTCCTGTGTTACTAGAGCGGCTCAGCTATAAAGATAAAGCCAGAAAGTTCTCCGAGGGAGCTAACCCGCTGGGAGGCAGCCCTGGATCAGTAGGGAGGGCGGGGGCGTCCTGGGCTCTGCCTCGACGGCCCTTCAGGGGCCTCCGGCCAGACGGAGCCCTCTAGCTTGCTACTGGTTCTTCTCCCTTCCCTGTCTCAGTTTCCTAACTTCCTTACGTGTCTTCCTGGCTTAACTTCCAAATTATCTGTCTCTAAGTCCTTGTTTTAGGGCCTGCTTTTAGAGGAGTCTAAATTAAGATCCAAGGCTGACAAACTATTACAGGAACTACTACATTTCAGTTACTCCCGGTGCGTGAGTTCCAGAGGCCCGCCCGACAACATGGTGCCTATAGCTAACAATACTGTAGTGTGCATTTAAAAATTTGTTAAGAGGATAGATTTGTGTTAAGTGTTCTTGCCACATAACAGAAGGAAAACAAATGAACACCTACAAAGGGGAATGTGGAAACTTATGGCGGTGACGGCATTTATTCCCTTCATCATGGTGGTGCTCTCACAGGTGTGTACATCTGTCCAAAATCGTTAAATTGTGTTCATTAAATATGTGTAACTTTTTACATATCAATTATACTTCAATAAAGTTGTTAAAAAAGATAATTCTTATAATCAACATCATTTTTAATATATCCATATGGGAGTCATTAATTTTATTATACAATCTTTAGAGTTGGAGAAACCAGTGGTAGATTGTATTGTTGACAATTGTTCATTTCCTCTCCCCGCAAAAAGATTGTACAATCCTAGTGTGTTGAACTGGCGAGTGGCCATATGACAGCTCATGGCTTTCCTGATACATTTTCCCTCCACCTTAAGGCAGGCAAAGCTCCAGATGAAGCTGCTGAAGACTGGGCTCTCGAGTGAAGATGATACACGTGGCATGGAGCCTCAGTTGAGCTGCAATGTATGCTTACGAAGATTAAGAGACTGACTTTTTTTCCTTATAAATTACTGAGATCTTGGAGTAATTTGTTATCACTGCATAACTTAGGCTAACTTGACTAATACAGAATTTTTAATTATAATTTACTCCAGTGGTCCTCAATCTTGCTTAATCATCAGTTTAATTAGGGATATTTATATATTTAAAATTCTGATTCTAATTCAGTAGGTTTGAGTGGAATGCAGGAATCTTCATTTTTTAAACTCTTCTCAAATGGTTCAAATGATCATGTTGTTTGTAACCCAACCATTTTGCTTAATTTTAAGGTAAAAGAAGATTGGCAATTTGAAAAGATTTCTATTCTTTTAACTAATTTATAAAAAAAATCATTGTGATCTGGATCAGAGTTTGAATTAATTATAAAATCTATTCTCCTAAAGAGCAGAAAAATAAGCTTAATTGTACACCTGAATAAGGGACAGTTCTGAATTCGTATTATCAAAACTAGTAAAGTTTAATTGTATGTCATATATAGGCCACCTAGGTTCAACCTAATCAAAAATTATAAATGCAGCATTTTACTAAGGTCATTAGTAATCCAGAAAGGCAAAAGTAAATTTGTTGCATAGACACATTCAGAAAAATAGTGTCCTTGCTATTGAGAGATTATGGCTCTACAAGGGGAACTCATCGTAGAGACCAGCAGATCAAACTGAAGGTGGTTCAAGGGCAGCTGATGAAATTTTCTGGCATCACACCTGGCAGCTCAATGCCATCCACTTGTTTAGGTCACTGTATATGTTTACATTATAGAAACTACTTATTCGATTCAATTTTAAATTTTTCCTTTGTATCTAATCTGAGAAAGGCATTATAATAGATGCTGCCGGTGTCCTAAATTCCTTCAAGGGGGAGAGAATGGAGGCAAAATATTGGCTCACATATAAGGTAATATAATGCAGAATATGACAATTAGATAAGAAAGGAATATCCCCCAAACAGACTTAGGTTCTTTGCCGACCTATTTCTGTAAGAGAACGTCTGTTTATGGGGACCCTTGCATAACTGTGTCACCTAGGTCCACAGCGGTGGGTGTTGCCAGGCGTGTTCCGAGGACTCGCTGCGTGTGAACTGCGGCACGAGGGACGTCACAGAGCAGCGCTGCTTCTTTGCCACCGCTCGGCTTAGCCGTTGGGACCTGGCGTTTGACACCACATGTTTCTCAAGTTGACTCTCCAAAGTTCACCAAGCACTTACCCAATTCATTATCTCTCGAAATTTTGACATTATTGATAAATCTTTTTTCTTGAAACGTCTTTTTCTATTAGATTTTATAATATTGCAGTATGAATTACATGTCTGTTATATACTCACCCTGTGCTTTAGAGATGTAACAATAAAAGCTTTCATTTACTAAGCACTTGCTACATGCCAGGGACTTTCTATTATTATTTCAAGAACTTGAAACAATCTACTGAAGTACTATCTCCATTTTTTATATGAGGAAATTGAGTTTTAAAGAGGTTTAGTCCTTACCCATGGTCATCCAACAACTACGTATTAGATGAGACTCGAAGCCATGTTGAACTCTAAACTCGTGTTCTTTACCACCATGTGGGGGCTCAGAACCCTGTGATGGTGAACCTTTGTGTCGCCTTGACTTGGCTGAGGGATCCCGAGATAGCTGGTTAAACGTTATTTCTGATACATCTGTGAGTGTTTCTGGAAGAGAGTTGGACTTACATTTATATTCGCATTTGTACATTGACTAAAGAAGATCCCCTTCATTAATGTGGGTGGGCATCGACTAATCTGTCGAGGGCCCAAATAGAACAAAAGGCAGAAGAAGGCGAATTCACTCTCTCTCTGTTTGAGCTGGGACATCCATCTTCTCCTGCCCTTGGAAATCAGTGCTTCTGGTTCTTGGGCCTTCAGACTTGGACTGGGACTTAACACCACTGGCTTTTTTAGTTTTCCAGCTTACAGACGGTAGACACTGTGAGCTAATTCTGATAATAAATTCCTCCTATATATCTCTATATATCCTGTTTCTCTGGATCTGTTTCTCTGGAGAACCCTGACTAATACAGATTTTGGTACCAAAAGTGGTTCTAGGGGAGCAGAATTTTAAAGTGAGATATGGAGCAAGGGCCAAGTGGTGGCATTTAACTGCCCAAGTCCTGGTAGGCACAGTTGCCCTAACGGACGTCAGAATCAAAGCATTAATCAGAATAGCCCGACCCCTGTAGACTACAGTGTTGGCTAGTGATTTACAGTGTTCCTAGAAGTGAAATAGATAGAAATTCTACTAATTCTTAGCTTGATCTGTATAAGCATAAAAGCACCAGGTCAAATGAGCAGAGGTCCAACTTGAATGATAGAAACAGTATCGGCCCCTCAATGAATTTTCGGGCTTCGCCCAGTTGACGGAGCCAGAAGCCCTCGAGCGGAGGGACGGCTGGGTGTCCCGAGGAAGGGCTCCTCCTCAGCGCAAGTCTGTGCTGTTTGCCTTTCTCCCGGCCTTGGCCAAAGGGATGCATGGCCGTACAAGGGCACTTTTGCACTGGGGAAAAGGACACCGCCACACTGTGGGGACTACTGGACACAGACTCCAAACCAACACTGATTCCAGAAGACCCGGAACGTCACCGCCGCCCTTCAGCCAGAGGAGGGCTTACGGGTTCGGGCGGGCAGTGGAGGTTTAGCTCAGGTCCCCGGCATCGTAGCGCCAGTGGGTCCTTGAAGCCATCCTGTAGCTGCTGGCCCAGTTGCACAATGTGCTACTGCAACAGATATACTTAGCAGCTGGCTGAATCCACAAGCCCTTTCACTCAAAAGTTATTAACAAGCCCAAGGAGTTTTCCTTATGTGAGTTGTATCTATTTATCACAATCAGAATTTAAACAGAAAATTTAAGAATATCTGCTAATTTATTTAAAAATAATAGAACCATTATACATTCACATAAATATAATTGTGTCTGGTTTAAATATAGCCTAATTCTTATATCTGCTTCTGCATTCAGTCTGTTGCTGTATGTTATTTGGTCGAAATATCTGAAGGAAATCCAGCTTCACACAGATATGTGGTTGGCAAAGGAAGAATATTATGGTAGCATTTTCAGATAATTGTGGATTTCTTTCTTTGATAGTACACAAACATTCAACAAGCGGAAGTTTCTTAAAGGTTAGTAATAATGAGGAGCCTGAAGCTATAGCAGTGAGCTTCTTGTATTTGTTTACATCAGGATTCATTGGTCTATTTTGCACTTTTGAGTAGATCTTTTACCTGGGCATGACACTGCTCTGGAGCTTTAATTATACTACTTCCTTCTATAACATTCTGATGAAACTAAACATGAATTGTAAAATGTAAAACTAAGCATGACTTACAAAATATGAAACTACACAGGAATTTACTTGAAAAGAGCTAGGAGGTTTCTAAAGCAAATTGATGAGAGCTGATGATAAAACTACACTTTAGGGAAATCTCTGGTTTTCATGCCTATTGAATCAGACTGCTGACTTGGAACACTCTTGATAGTTTTAAGGGGCCGATATATACTGTTTCCTAGATGTCAATGTATTCACTTTATTCGGCATTAAATATAAATAGCTATTCATCTTTTGCCATTAACCACCTAATTAACTCTATTACCACTGATAGTTTTCAAATTCTTCAGGTCAAGGCTATTGGGTGCTAATTTCATTTTGGCAACATTTAAACAATGTTACTTTGCCCATCTATGGCAGCTTTCCACCACCCCATTCAGCATAGGTGACATTTCCCTATAGATTTTCTCTCTCCCACAGAATGGAGACTCCTCTATATTTATTAACATTGTTAAAGGCTATTGAGGATGAACCTTCTTGTAAAAGTGCCAGATCATTTTGATTTTGTTATTTTTTATTTAAATGGTATAAATGCCATGAGTAAGTGTAAAGGGGATCGGGGCTGAAGACTACACATCAGTTGATTCCCCGGGTTAGGGAGAAGCATATGACAAGTGTCCATGTTGGAACCCTTTTTAGTCTCCAATTGCCAAGAAATGAATACAGGTCATGCTTTGCTTAACGAAGGAGGTACAGTTTGAGAAAGGCATCAGTAGGCAATTTTGTCATTTTGCGAACATAGTAGCTTGTACTTCCACAAATCCCAGATGGTATTGTCTACTACACACCTAGGCTACACACCTGCACCGCATGGTGCTGCACTGAATGCTGTAGGCAACTGTGACACGATGGTTAAGTATTTGTGTATCTAAACATGCCTAAACAGAGAAGAGACTTGCACTGAGTCACGACACTGGGAAGGCTATGATGTCACTAGGGGAGGGGGATTTTCCAGCTCCATTATGATCTTATGGAACCACCCTTGTATACGCAGTCTGTTGTTGACTGAAACATCCTTCTGCGGTGTGTGGCTGTAAATAGTTTTCCGTTAGATATTATATGTTGATTAAAATGCAACTATTGCCCATGAAGAGATGAAAGCATACTACCATTTCTATAAATTGTTTGATTCTTGTATGTCTTGTTCTTATTCATGAGGCAAACCTTTTCACCTTTATACAGATGCTCTTTGACTTATGATGGGATTATGTCCCAATAAACCTATTGTAAGTTGAAGATATTGTAAGTCAAAAACGCATTTAATATACCTAACCTACTGAACATCATAGCTTACCCTAGCTTCCCTTAAACATGCTCAGAACATTTTCAGTAAAGTATTCAATAAATTACATGAGATATTTAACACATTATTATAAAATAGACTTTGCATTAGATGAATTGACCCAGCATTGTACTTATATTGTGAGCCTGGGACAGATCAAAATTCAAAATTTAAAGCACAGCTTCTACTGAATTCGAATCACTTTTGCACTGTAATGAAGTCAAAAAATGAGGTCAAATCATTGTAAGTCAGGGACCCTCTGTACTTTGCCCAGGCTTGACTATGACAAAAGAAGACTGATTTAATAATTAGCTTGCAAAAACTAACCTAAAACACAAGATATTTCTATGTGTATATAGTCTTATGTACATTCTTAAACAATTACCGAGTACTTGCATGTCCTCTCAAACACGCGCGCACACCTGCGGATCAGGACTCTCCCTTAACTGAGGGGCAAGCTTATTTATGCTTAAGAGGCTACTTTTCAGTTTTTAAGTGATAAAATTCTAAATACTGTATTTTTGTAAAGCCTCTCTTGCCGACCTTTGTGGAATTAGCAAATTATGTTGTTAGCCGAATCCTCATGTTCTCAAGAGGGTTATAAGCCTCTAAGTACCTTTGTGTTTTCTGCAAGCGGTAAAGCCAGGCAGAACTTAGCAGGCAGATGTGTACTGGGACTGAGACCACCAGTGCCGGCCAGGCGTGGCCTTCGCGGCCGCCCCCGCCCTTCGCGAGGCCCCGCGAGCTCTGTGGCTCACGGTCGCACAGAGCCGTCCTCACGCGAGCCGCGTTCCTCCCGGGCCGCCTCTCCCTGCGGTGCGGGGCCTCCCCAGACCCAAGGCACGCGGCACGCGGCAGTGTCGCGGCCCCTCCCGACGCGGCTGCCTTCCGCGGCTTTTAATCTCCCTCCTGCGGGAAGGCTCGTGGGCGTCGCGGCCTCCGCTTCCGGCCGCGCTCCTCCGCTGGGCCTTTCTCCCGCCTGCGACACAGCGCGGCCCCGCCGTGGGGAGGAAAGCTCGTGCCGGGCGTGCCCCGGGTCCCCTGGCGGGAGAGCGTCCCCCCCCCAGTCCCCTGGCGGGAGAGCGTCCCCCCGACCCCGTCCCCTGGCGGGAGAGCACCCCCCGCGCCCCCCTGGCGGGAGAGCACCCCCCGCGCCCCCCCCAGGTCCCCTGGCTGGAGAGCGCCTCCCCCCCCACCCCTCCCCCCGTCCCCTGGCAGGAGAGAGTCCCCCGGGTCCCCTGACGGGAGAGCGTCCCCCCCACCCCGTCCCCTGGCGGGAGAGCGTCCCCCCCCTCCCCTGGCGGGAGAGCGTCCCCCGGGTCACCTGGGTCCCCCGGGTCTGCCAGCGAGGCAGTGACGGTCCGCTGGTGCCGAGCTGGCCCCACAGGGCCAGGCAGGGCGGCGCCCAAGCCCGGCTCAGCCTCTGCACCTTCAGAAAGTTCCGCGGATTGAGGGGAGAGGCTGTGCTTGAGCTGGAGCGCGTCAAACCCCGAAGACAGTCGATCAGTCTTTCAGTGAACTGGAGACGGAGGAGAAGCAGAACCTGAGAGAACAGTGTTCTCACTAATATTTCAGAAATACTTGTGTAGCAAAGTCTACAAAAAGAAAAATTGTTGGCAGGATAGATAAGTCAAATTTCACACTTTAACCTAAGAATATTCCAGTAAGGATGATGAGGTTATATTATCTGATACTACTTTCTCCTGTTAAATGTTTTATTTCAATCACATTATATCAATTGTAATTATCAACTTCAACTATGTTGATAAAGAATGAAAAAATTCTGTCTTTAAATTGCTATGAGTTTTGGAGGGATTGGAGGCAGGAGGGTGGATTTTTCCATAAAGACATGGAAGGACAAAAGTCTGTCTCACATACTTGAGTCCCAGGCTCATTGAGAGGATCTTGAGCTCTTGTAGTGCCCAAGGAAAGCTCAGTGGCCATGCTTATAACACTATAATCAAATCTTGGATTTGCTTTTTCTGCTTTTACACTAAAGTGTCAGTGTTTTGTGGATTATTAAATAAATATAAATTATTTAATTTTGATTTCTTGGGAGCTAGTACAAGACCCAGTACATAGAAAAAGCCCAGTAAATATTTGAAAATATTTTCTTAGAGATTTACCCAGGACCATCCATATGATAGCCCCTTCTCTCCAATGAGTAATGGCAACTTTTTCTCTTGTTTTCCCATGCCATACTTTCGTCCAAGTCCATCTTAAATCACTGGATTTGGATAAGCTCTTTTGGAAGACTCATGCTTTTGGCATCTCTTATCTGCTGTTCTGGCTGCCTTGTGTTGGTTCTTTATTCTTTGAAGCTGAGGAAGTCTGTGGATATAGCTAGGATGAAGATGAAAAAAACTTTCAAAGAATAATGTTGTCTATACACTGGCAATGAGGGTGAACTCATTAAAACCAAATTAAATGTGGCAGTTTCCAAAGAGGGCACTATGTATTTCTTTTCACTTTGGGTAGGCAGAAACCTAGGCCAGGTGTCTTCTCCATCTCCTTCCCTCAGGCAAATTCCTTGATTCAATTTTATCTTTCATAAAAATTGTATGTCTGTGGAGAAGGATGAGGATTGAGATCTTAAGCAACCCACTATGATATTGGAATGTTAAAAATATATGCCTCAGATAGCAGTTTGACATTTGAAGAGACTATCATGAAAAGATCGAGAAAGTAGCTGACATCAAATTTAGCTATTCTTTATTTATTCTACAGTGAAGAAAATAGAGTTCATATTATTTTGGCAAAAATATTTTGAAACAAGCAGTTTTTAGGAGTGTGAATAAAATTTACTGCAAAGTTGTAAAAAAACCAAACCAAAACAAAACAACAATAACAACAAAAAACCAAAACCCACCATAGCCAATTAAAAAACCTCCTCCAAGTTTAGCCCTAAACCACATAGGCAACTGAGGCATGTGTATTTTAAAAACAGATATGCTTACTGAATTTCTTCTCACAGATCCTATTGTGAATTAAGGTCTGAGTTCTCATTTTTAGATATTGTTTAAACTGGTTCGACACTAGTGGGTAACAGTGCTGCACTGGTTTTGTAGAGAATAGTATTCTCATTGTACATGACCTAGGACAGTGCTTCACAGATTCGTAATTCGTATACCAACAAAATTGTTTCCATTTGGGATCCCACAGAAACAGACTTTGAGACAGATTCCTAGTGCAAAATAATTTATTTGAGAAACGTAGGAAACACCAGTAGGGAAGTGGGGAAGAGAGACTGGGAAGGAAAGGCAGCCGGTATAAGGTATATTATCAAACCAGTTACTACTAATGCCAGTGACCTGAGGAATATCTGTATTTATATATCTATGTTTGTATCTATTTATTTTATCTAGCTATCATCTATCTATCATCTATCTAGCAAGCATGGGGTTGTTCACAGCCAAGATCCAGTGATCCTTTACTGGATCCAGATGCTTTTCAACAGTTTTCTTTCTATACAGAAAAACAAAAACAGAAACAAAAAACTTAAAAATGCATTTTTACTTTCCTCTCAATCATTTATTAATTTTACATTGCAATATAAATTTGTTAGTCTTTCAAGGTTATTTATTAAAATCATAATAAGACCATTTGGGAAGATTTGAAATATAAAAAATCGTGTTTTTTTCAAATCGTAAAAATCCATTAATATCATGAAAACACATAGGCATATGTTTCATAAAACGAAGATTGTAATTATTTTTAAGTAGCTCAGTTTGGCTGGACCCAGAGCCCTGCTTTCCCAGCGCCCAGAGGCAGCGGAGAGGTGGCCTGTCCTAGCTCCCTCAGCCACGGACTCGGACAGCTTCGGCACAACTCTTCCACGTGTAGTGTCCTGAAGCTGCGGTCCCCACCCCGGTCCGCGCACCGGGATTGGTCTGTGTCCTGTTAGCAGCCAGCCCAGGAGGGGAGTGGTGGGCGAGCCAGCAAAGGAAGCTTCATCTGTATTTACAGCCCTGCCCATGGACAAACTGTCTTGCATGCTTACATGAAACAGTCCCTGGTGCCAAAAAGTTTGAGGACCACTGTCCTAAAGTAATGAACGCCACATCAGCTGCCCTTGTCCACCCCGGCTGTCCTGTGTGTGGAATGGGCCAGCATGGCATTGGGCCCAGGGGACGTGGAGGAAAGCCTCCAGGCAAAGGATGCCTTATTATCCCTAGGGATATAAAAGGCAGATAAATAAACAGCTAAATATTTGATTTAGACGTCTGGTTTTATTGGTAGATACAGTATGTGTTTCATTATGCCAAGAACAGAAGTCTTTTCAAACCAAGATTCAGGAAAGCCTTTTCATCTTGTGTGTCTGTGAAACGGAGATGCTGGTACTGATTTTTAGCCATTCCTAACAATTATTACTATCAAGTCCTAATGGAGAAAATCTCAGAATGTTCCCTCACTTGTGATCACTTCAATGGTGGTGATGATTCTTCGATCATAGAATAGGTATAATATTAATAATTGTGTCTTTAGTTTAGTATACATAATGAGATTAGAGCAGTGCTTGGCACATAGTGAACTCTTAGAAAATGTTAGTTGCTAATATTAATGTTATTATATTTATGTATTATATAACCTGCTTGGGTTATGAAGTGCTTATCTAAATCTAGGTTGTAGAAACATCCAAACATTCCAAGCAAATAACAGGCTAAATTAAGGCATTATTAACAACACTACAACCATAATTAATAATATATTGTATACTTGCAAATTGCTAAGAGAGTGGAATTTGAGTTCTCACCACAAAAATGATAAGTATGCAAGGTAATGCATATGTTAATTAGCTTTATCTAACCATTTCACAATTCATACATATTTCAAAACATGCTATGTACCACGAATATATAATTTTTATTTTTCTATTAAAATAAATTAAAAACCAAAACAATAACAAAACAGCACTACAACTAAAATCTCAAATTTTAAAAATCAGATGGAATACATAATTTTGAAAGAAAGTGTATGAAAAATTTAAGCCATATTCTCAATTTTCCCTCAAACACCTTCAGTGCATATATTCCAGATAAAATGTATGAGGTACAAATTCCTTCTCATTTATTCAAGGGATCTTTAGTGAGTTCCTGCAATATGCCAATGCATATTAGATACAAAAAATTCATCTGTGATCAAGACAGTCAGAGTCCCTGACATCAGTGGGCCTAAACTGTAATGAGAAAAACAAGGCAATGAAAAACTAAGGAAGTACATAAACAAGATAATTAGAGACTGTAAGTAGGGCTTAGGAAAAGTAAACAGTAATGAGATACACAATAGGCATAGGAAGCCATTCTAGATGCATGTTAGTGAATGCTTCTCTGAGGAGGTGACATTTGGGCCAAATGTTAAGAATGAGACTATCAGTCAAGTGAAATGGGAGTAGGTGAGGGGAGGGAGAGACAGCATTTCAACTAGAAAGACTAGCAAATGCAAGGCTAAGAAGATGGAAAAGGGTTGGTGTGTTTAAGTGATAGGCAGGAAGGAAGACCTTTCTTGGACCATTGTGGATGAGGGGAAGAATTGTGTAGAGTGAGGTTGAAGAAAGGGATACCAGGGTCAGGAACTTGGTTTTATTCTGAGAGAACAGGGATAACATTGAACCATTTTAAGCAATGGATAATATAATCTAACTTATGTTTCAAAATATCTGGCTATTTTATGGAGTATGGGTAGTTGGTGTTGTGTGAGTGATATAAAACAGAAAACCAATTCAGAGACTCTGGAATAGCCCTGGGAAGGAGGGCAGTGCCCTGGGGTAACATGGTGGCAGTGCGGAAGGAGAACAGCGGACTGACTTGAGATGCATTTGGAGCTAGAACCTGTGGGACTGGATGACGGGTTGGACAGTTCGGGGAAAGGAGAGTCATCGGTTTTGGCTTGAATGATTCAGTGGATTTTGGTTCTGTTTCCTGAGTTGGGAACGACTTAGGGGAAGAGCTATATTTTTGCCTTATGAGATACCTGTTACACATTCAAGAGAAGTTTTCAAGTAGGCAGTGGCGTGGTCTGGACTTTGATCTATGTATAAATTTGGAAGTTGTTACCACAGATGGTATTTAAAAGTGCAGGACTCAGTGTGACAATCAAAAGATGCTGCAGAAGAAGACATATCATAAGAACAAGAACAGTGTGCATGGATTTGGCAACAAAGAGTTGTTGGTGACCTTAGTATAGTTGTGGACTGTGGAATCTAGCTGGAATGAAAAGGAAAGCAAAGACAGGAAGGGGGTGAAAAAGTAACGAGGCTATGGATGGAGAACAGAGTGAAGTAGAATTAGTGAAGCAGACATTCCAGAGTGAGATAGAAGAGAAGCATCAAAGTGGGATGTTTCAGATGGAGATTTTGGTGGCGGTGCATTTATTGGCAATAACAAGCTCTCAGTTGTAATGACAGGAATGAGGGGCGAAGGTGGAAGAGAAGTGTATGAAGGTGAAATCAAAGAACTGGGAAAGCAAGGCTTCTGATGAGTCATCCCCACAGCTGCTGAAGCATGGAGGAGTGACGGGCGGTGCGGGGGGTCAGGCAGCAATGTGTCCGATAAATGGGAGCTCCATGTGAATGAGGTCCAGGGAGGAGAGCAGCCAGAGGGTGGGTGGCACAGCAAGCTGGCAGAACTTCAAAGGAGCTGTGGGTATCGAAAGGTGGAATAAATGGTGTAGAAGCAATAACGTGGATATAAAAGAATATCAGACTCCTTTTCTGTGCCTGCAACAGCTACAGAGAATAATTTTAGATAAGCATAGGAGCAAAGGGACAAAGAACAGGCGAGTATATGGTCACAGATCTGAAGTTACAGCAAGCACAGTGAGTGGGGGCAGGGGGTCGGAAATGGGTCAGTTAGGAAAGGTCAGTTAGATGTCAGTCCTGTGGATACTGCATGTCTTGGAAAACTTGGATCTCAGGGAGGGATCGACTGTTCTCTTCTGAGAGCTGGTGTGGTGATGTGGAACACAAATATGGCATGCCCAGCTATCTGACACGAATGTGCCCTGAGAAAATGTATGTAAGAAATCACACTGACACAGAATTGCATAACTATTTGAAATGTTCGATTACCACTTATGTGTATTATGGGATGTTTGAAGGATTACAAATGTTAGGTTGTGGTGCTTACTTAAGGAGTTTCATAAGGATTCCTGCTTCTCTGCTATGGGGCATCAGGTTTTAGAGTGGACTCGGCTTAGAAATTTCTGTCATCACCAAGAGGAGTTGGGTAGAAACTTAGAGAATGAAATTTTCAGGTTAGACCAGAAAACATATTTCTAGTGGCTGCTTTTTCAGATTGCAATGAAGAGGGCAAAACATCTCCTTAGGAAACAGTGAAACATGACTCTCATTTTGAATTTGAATTCCGAGTGATTGTAGACATACAGACTGTATTAGTCATACAAAAGATTGGTCACAACAACACATATTCACATGGGAAAAAAACAGCATGGGGTCAGGAAAAAAATGGACACTAAGAGAAAGAAGAAAACAGGCAGGAGACTAGGAGCTTCATGAATTCCTAGCGAGGGGATTTACTACTAGAACCTCACTGCTTAGTTTTTGTGTGTGTAATTATGCTAATACATATATAATAACCTTTTTAATTTCAATTATGTTGGTTTAGTTATTCTCAATCACTTTTGGGTTTTTCCCCTAAAGCCTCCAGACAAAGGATATCTCCTAATACTATTAAATACAGATGTCTGGACTGAATTGAACCTATATGACAATTGAAGTTGAGATTCTGGAACTCAGAATGGGCAAACAAGGTAAGCAGTGCCATTTTTAGAATGTTGTTTTAATAAGGTTTATTCCTGTCTGGGTCGGCTGCATTTTACATTTGTAATCAGCAGGCTGTGAGTATGAAGAGTCATTGCCATGGCAACCAGGGCTGACTGACTTGCCTTTCGGAGATGGTAACGATTCAGCATGTTTGTAGATGGTACCTGTGGTTCTCAGTGACTTTCTAGAAGGTCATATCGTTTTGGCAAATATTCTTGGTTGTGTGGATGAGAAAAAATGTCAGCTAAATTCTAGTCATGCCTCTCCGCGAGCCAGGTGTGTTGCCGCAGGGAAATGTCAACCTACTGGGGCCTCAGTCTTTTCATCCATTTAATAGGAAGCTGCAGCCAGATTAGATGGTTTTTAGGGTACTTTATAGTTCTAAATTTCTCTGGTTCCACAGAATTACACATTTACAAACCTTTTAAACAAGACAGTTTACTCTGTAATACTGTCATCACTTTTAAACATTTTGTGAGTTCTCGTTTTGTCTTACCTCCAGAACTGGTTTGAATCACAAAGAAAATCACTTTCTTAATATTATAATATTTGATCCAGCCTACTCTCCAGATTTTTATTTTAAAAATCCAAATAACCTAAATATTTTACAGGTTAAAAATTATCCACGAAGAAAAATGTTTTGAGCAATTATGGTTTTGTTGAGCTGCAAGTATAATTTTTCAAGATAATGGATTTGATACACATGTATATGCTGAAATTTTTTTTTTTAATATCAAAGCATGTGCTTTAACCAGCAGTTGATTACTTTGATTGTTGTTCGCAATAGAAACATGAGCTTACTGCTTTGTGAATTTGTTCATTGTTCTTGGCTGTGTGTGGCTGGCAACCCTTTCTAGCTGCCATATATAATAGCTATCTAACTGCTGATTTTTGTGTGGCATAAAGCAGTGCTTCATAATGGATCATTTTGTCTGTTCGTGTTCAAGTGTCCTACTATCTCTTCTATCATTTGAAAAGCTAGTTATGATAGTATGGTTTCAATTGTCAGACATACTCTTTATTCTAAAAAATAGGTTGACACACATTTAGATGTTTTTGTACTCAAAGGACTTTGAAAGAACCTTTATGTAACAAGAACCACTTAGTCATTGCCCTTTTCACTATCCCTCTTCTGCTGCTTCTAATGAGGCTCTTTGGGTAACTGGAATCGTCCTTTCGTTGGCATGAAGGCACAGAGTACCAACTTGTCAGTTACTTGGTTTGGAGGCTCAGATATGGACTTGCTTCTTTTGGTCCATTTTTTTAATGTGGCTTTGGCACATGGAGTTGACTTAGGTCTGTCTTTTCACTTTGTTCTTTCTTATCTGTTCACTTTTCCATCTTTATTTCCTACTCTTCTCTATTCCCTGTCATTCATTTAATCTAATCTCTTTTATCAGGCCTTCCAATATTCCCTTTCCATTCCCTTAAATGTTTCTAGACTTTCATCTGAATTCACGTGCTTATCTTTATCCTTTCTCTTTTTACTCATAGGCTTATGTCTTCATGGCCCTGGCGGGCTTCATGGGCAGGCCGACCTGTGCATTTCCGCGGGCCCTGCAAGTAGAAGGGCTCGCGCTTCACTGAATGTTCCACTGCTGCCATCTTGGAATTTTAATACGTTTTGAACACGGACTTCTGCCTGTTCATTTTGCACTGGCCTCCACAGATTGTGGAGCTGTTCCTGATTGTAGTTATTTTTTTCCACTTCTATATGGGCAATTGGTTTTTGTTTTAATCTTTAATTCTTTTTCATTTCTCATCATATTTTTTATTTATTCCCTTCCTGAGGTACATCATTCTGGCTGCAATTTTAATGTAGTCATATAATCTCTGTTTATTTCTCATATCCTTTAAGAACATTTAGCTTTATAGAAAAATATTATATGGTCAACTTTTTATTAGCTACTCTAAGAAAAAAGAGAATGAGAGAATCAATAAAGATTATAATTCACAAAAGAAATAATCATTTCAGAGAGTATTGTATGGTCTTTCTCTTACATAAGACTTATCTTTTCATTCTTGTTTGCTCAGATTAATTGGTTTGCACCCCCAGAATACACAATAGTTGGTGGTTGGGGGCCCTACCGAGTGGCAGAGGGTAGTTAACCTGAGGTCAAATATCTCTGCTAATAAAGAACATTGATCTCCAAATGACACTCTACAAAAAAGATACCTGCACTTGAATGTTTATAGCAGCTCAATTCACAATGGCAAAGTGGTGGAAACAGCCCAAGTGCCCATCAATACATGAGTGGATTAATAAAATGTGGTATATGTATACCATGGAGTACTACTCAGCTTTAAGAAACAATGGTGATGTAGCACCTCTCGTATATTCCTGGATGGAGCTGGAACCCATTCTACTAAGTGAAGTGTTTCAAGAATGGAAAAACAAGCACCACACGTACTCACCAGAAAATTGGTATTAACGGATCAACACCTCAGTGGACATATAGGAATAGCATTTATCAGGTGTCGGGCAGGTGGGGGGAGGAGGGGATGGGTGTATACAAACACAATGAGTGAGATGTGCAATGTTTGGGGGATGGTCACGCTTGAAGCTCTGACTCAGGGGAGGGGGGCACGGGCAATATACGTAACCTTAACATTTGTACCCCCATAATATGCTGAAATAAAAAAAAAGATTAAAAAAAAGAATATTGATCTCATATTTTCTGTCTTTAGACAGACAAATAAAACAATGAATTATTCTTTGGTTTTCACAGTTTCACTTGAGGAGATTAGTAGGATGTGAAGACTTCTCTCAAAATATTGCGATACCTGTTTTGGTTTTGACAAACCAAATGGCCCATTCTTATCTTGTTACCTAGTGAGAGTCCAAGTCAGTTTGCCCTGTGACACTGTCTTCCCAGAAGCATCTAAACAGTCATTACATCTGATGTGCCACGTTAACCCTGCTTCCAAGGTGCGAACCATTTAAAAGCTTTTTGATACTACTTACTAGGTGCCAGGCACTATTCTATGTACTTTAAAAATACAAGATAATTTGATCCTATGAGGTAGATAATATTAATTATCCCTGTACTGTAGTGGAAGAAACTGAGGTACAAATAAGTTATCTGACTTTCCCAAAGACTGAGCCAGTAAGTGCTTAAATGAGGATTTGAACCCAGGCATTCTAGTTCGAGTCCACGTGCCTAGGCCCTATACCATGCCACTGTTATAATGCATTATCTGTTTAATTTTGATCTATTCAGCCCCTTACAGAGTTGGAAGCCTAGATGCCTGATAGTATAAATCCTTATCATCATAAAGGACTTCCTAAAAGCCTCTATTTCTTTAACTTTTCTTGTTAGGAATACATGACAACAATGTAAGTGAATATGAAAACAAACAAGCCCAGGTACCAACACTGGATGCGACTCCAAAGTGGAAATATCTGAGATGCCATCCTTGATCTTACTGAGATGAACACTTGACAGTATATTCCTGGGAACTATCATTAAAGAGATGCTTCACTAACTGCCACAGTCCCTTTTGGAAACTTGTGATCACAGCTGGTGACATTTGTGACATCTTTTATCTGTTGCTGTACTCTTTCTTCCGGCTGACACTGCAGAGTGTGGTGCTAGATGGCCAATCGATAGATCCCAGCGAGCGTTCTGCTAGGCCAGCAGCCTTGCCACTTCTCAGTCCTGTCTGGGCTTTGCACATTCTTTCGTGAAAAAAGAGAGTTCGGGGATTATTTTCTCTACCTATAGCTTCTCATGGACAAATGAATCCCCTGTTATTATAGAAATCTAGTCAATAAAGTTGTCAGAATTTTTAAAACATTGACAGTAGAGCCAAATTCAGTGTACTTAACCTCTTTAGTAAGTGCTGAGTGTGAAATATAAAAGAAGGAAATGATATTTATAAGAGAGTGCCTGACAGTTTAAAATGAAATGGTAAAAATGTTAGATGATAGAAAAGAATCCTGAATTTGAAGTTGGGAGAACTGAGTTCATGGCTTGGTTTTACCACTAAGAATCCTGGCAAATCTCTGCAAAATGAGTTAATTTAACCTGATAATTATTAGTGTCCAGAGCAGCCCCAAAGGCTAAATTTTTTGACTTCAAAGAATTTTATTTCCACGAGTCCCTTTCTATCCCTGGTGGATAGACAGATCTGGAATTCACATGAGAAATGGCACAGGGCTCTTGTTACTGAGGCCTCTACCCCCTTCTTTTTCTAGCACCTAAGAATCTCTTCTCACTTCTCCTCTCCTGTCCCCTCCCTCCCTAGCAGGCTGGAACTCATATGTCCACTTTGATCCTGTTCTAGAACCTAGGAATGTTTTTCTCTGATCTCTTTCCTCAGGAGACAGGCAAATAAGGCCAGCATGAGTAACTTTATCTCCTACATATCTTAATTTCCCTCACAGAACCCTAGAAGTTATGCCCACTCAAAATAACACTTGCATAGATGAGTTAGGATTATGCTAGTAGATATACACATAAATGCCGGCCAGGCCTCCAGTGGCTTTATATGAAGTGGGTATTCTTGATCGACTGGAGGCTTTGTCTACACAGCACTTCAGGATCCAGCCTCCTTGTGTCCTGGGTCTTCTGCTCATGCCTTTCAGGGTCGTCACCTGTTTGCAACGATGCAGCAGAAGGGGAGTGTCCCAGAGTGTCAGGCGTGGACGCGTTTTATGGGCCAAAGCTGGAAATTGTGCATTGGGTTTGCGCATGTTCCATCGCTATGTCCAAGGGGGGTGGGAAAAGTAGTCTAGTTCTCTCCTAAGAAGAGGAGGAAACTTGTTTGACCAAGAGCTAGTCCTGTGGTTCTCAAAATGTAGGATGCAGGAGTCACCTGAGTACTGTGAAATCCTAGAGTGCTTGGCCCCCAACGGGGGTTTCTAATTCCACAGAAATGGAGCGGGCCCAAGAATTTGCATTTCAAATCAACTCCCAGGAGATGCTGATACTTGGGATCCCGGGACAACACTGACAACTCCTCAGCATCAGTCTTTGCTATATTTCCTAAGCGTGTAACATGACATATTTTTTGAGGAATTCCGATCTTTATCTGAGAGAGAGGAGAGAAGAGCAGTTGATTGAGGGGCAGGAACTTGGCTTGGGAGGAGGTGGGGGGGGTCATCCAGAGTACCGGTGACCTGAGTTCTGGTCTTGGTTCCACTAAGCTGGGTGGCCCTTGCACATCATCTCATCTTTCTGAACCTTGGTTTCCTGTTTGTGAAATGGGAATGATAACAATATCAGTTCTGCCTAAAACAAGGAACGATTGAGATCAAATGAGATAAATATGGGGTGAAATAATTATCTTAAAAGCAGATACCTGGATTATCTGTTGGGTAAGAACTGTCTTTTGTAAGAAAAATATCTTGATTTTTCTGAGCATAAGAAGAGAAACTTGCAGTGCAAGTCTGGAAAGGGGAAAAAAGGAGACCAAATCACTCTGCAGACAAAATGACTAGGAATTTGGAAGGAGAGAGCACCCGGGAGAGAAGGGAAGAAACTAAGTGAGAAAGGACTGCTGTTTGCCAAAGCACATTTTAGAACAGGACATTCTAACGTTCGCTTTTCAGTTTGCGCTTCTGGATGTGAAGCTCGCTGTCTGCCCACCTTCCAGCAACGCTGCAGTTGTCTTGCTGGTGGAAATCAGTGAAAGACAATGAGTTCTATGTCTAGTTCAGTTCACAGCAGAATCAAGAGGATGCCTGGGCTGGGCAGGTGAGCAAGGGGTGAGAGCAAAGTCCACAAGGAAGCCGCCGCTCGGAGCCAGAGTTTGTCACGGAAACCTGAGCCCCCAAGTGCGGTTAAGTCTCAACCCATAACATTTCATAAAACTCAGAGTCTCAAAAATTTGTGTAGGAAGGATCTGACGTGAATGCTGCAAATATATGATTAATTATTCCGAGACATACCAAAGGGCATCTAAAATTATAAAATTTATAGTAATATTGCTTAAATGACATATTTGAGTACCTTGATTATTTATCCATGTATTATGTATATTATTATACTATTCATTACACTTTCATTGGGCTTTTAAATTTTATACTTCTGTTTTAAGTTTAGGTGTGGATGCATTTTTTAAAAAAAAAAAAAAACTACAAAATTACCCAAACGGAACAAATTGAATTTCAAGGCTAGGAAGTTCTTCTAATAATAGTTTATGGTCCAAGTACCATGTGACAAAGTAAGGTAGTGTGCATGTAGGTACCAGCCTGAGACCATGTTTCTATTTATAGAAAATACAAGAAAGGATATCTGGTCTTAGTTAGAAATGCTCTTGGAATATATTAATTATTATTTCTAAAATACACTGCATTGTATATACACAGATATTTTTCAGCAAAATGTTTTAATTTGTAAAGATTTCATCCATGTAAGATTCATTTCCTATGTATTTTTTAAAAAACTGGAGGAAGACTAGCCTCTCCCTTAATTTCTAAGAATATTATAACACCTTTCTTATCATGGTACAATTTATTAAAGACTGTAAATTTTACATTTTCACCTTTGAGTGTTATTTTTCCCCGAGCCTCTGCCTTTCCGAGTGTTTGCAAAGCTCTGTACTTGGCAGGCGCATCCACAGTGCAAAGAATAATCTTTCTCTCGGGCTGTTCCTGGGGTACTGATCAGCAGCGTCTTCACTGAATATTTAACTTCCTCAAGCTTGCTTATCTGTGTCGTGCATCAGTGAAAGATCCGGGTGAGCTGTCGCTACTTTACATAATTAAGTTTTTCTTGCCAAAAAAAGAAAGTAACAAAATATGGAGTGAAAGAAGCCTCAGGTTGGGCTTTTAAAACAGTTTCTCTTCATATTATTTTGTTTTTTAAAATAACCTGACACAAAAGCAAAATATTTGAGATTGAAGAGGGAGCTTACAGCAGATGAGGTTGACAGGCTCGCATTTTCTTGCAAAACTTCGGGAATTTTCCTCCACAGACCCCTCCGCAGTCAGCGATAAGCAGGGAAAGCCTTAAAGAAACGAGTTTCCCATTGTTCCAAAGCTGGCTGGTTTGGTGTGTGGGTGAGGGTAGGAAGAGAAGTCCTATTGCAGGAAAACTAGTGCCAGACAGCACTAACAACTCAAATGTACTGACATTTTAGGTAATTCAAGCTTCTCATGTCACTTTAAATTAGTACAAAATCACTGCCCAGGATTTGTGCGTATCCCTCTTTTTCTAGGGAGAAAATAGGCCCCGGAATTAGGCTGAAATATATATCCAGTGCCCAGGTGGGGATCCACTGATTTCCTGCAGGTGTGAATGAAAACAGACTTTGCTTAGCTGCGCTTCATCCCTCGGCTTGCTCTCTCGAGTGGGCTGGTGCACGCAGCGGAATCTCCTGCCCTGTATTTATCGAGTGCTCTAATGTAGGGGGTGTCTCTCCCTGGTTAGTGTAATAGGGAAAATTGCATTTGCTTATCTATTGCAAATGAATATCATCTGGGGAATATAAAAAGCATTTTTAATTCTGCTACCATTGTTTCAGAAGCAATCAAATGCAGAGGAATGAAAGTCAAACACGGAGAAAAATGCTGATAGATTGGGCAATCTGCAGGGCTCTCTGGGATCATCATTATTTCAGTGTTCAACAGGAAAATGCACATTTGAAAGATGGTAAATTCCATCACATGCAATCAATCATTCATCTCCTATAGCAACAATAATTGTGGAGGAGGTAGTGTTCAGACATTAACTATGTAGTCCCTGCTTGTTTGTTGGTTTGTTTGTTTCGAGGCATACTAAATCCTATGTAACATTGTGTATTGTGTGGAAACTCCAGCTGTTAGAATATGGCTCCTAGATGACGTTTAGTTACTGGTACTTGGTACCTGTCACCTGTGAATGATGAGGTCAAAGTAAAATTTTGCAGCCACAAAGAGCAACATGCTTGTCATTGCCTTTCTTCTTGAACATTTTGTCCTTTCATTCCAGATTTTAAAAATAGGTTATCTTTCTACATTTTATGCATTTTTTCTACCTTTATAATCTGAAGGTGATTTTATTTATATAGTAAATCTTGGTTGACTGATACTTTAGGAAGAGTAACCTAAAAGCCTGACATGGCTCTTCCTGATGTTCTTAAATATTTTATTAGCAATGTCTCTCCTCCACACCCTTCCTGTTCATAGTCTCCTTCAGTTTAATGATATAAAGCAGGTGGTAGGGTTGTCAAAACTGGGTTTTCATTAGAAACAATCTCTGAATGTGCTGTGTTTTCTTCCTTATTTTTCTCATTATTAGATGTCTCAAGCTCAAAAGGCCCATATGGCAGTTTGGAGAAAGTTATATCCTGTTGGAAACCAATGTTCTGAGAGTTTTTTGCCATGAAATCAAATATCATAGTTTCAATGCTTTCTAAAAAGCTTTCCATTGTGGATTCTGGGTTTATCTTTTTCTTTTGAACTCTGGAAAAATCCCAATTTCCAACCCTACCACCCCTCCTACCTGCTTCTGGTTCTGGATGGAGCAGCACTAACAAGGAAAGAGCCTTATAGGAGGATTGTGATGCATTTATACATTAGTCTTGATATTTGGGATAAAGCTCTTTAGTCACTGAAAACTTCTTTAATTATTGATGGTTCAGAAATTTTGTCTTTCTTAACTTTCATTTTTAATTCTTTCCTCTAAATTGAAGTGAGGCTGAACATTCAAATTATTATTTAGTGCAAGAAACTAAACATAGTTTTTCCTTTTCTGTAGACTTTTTTTTGACAAGAGAGGATTAAAGAGAAAAAAGAGAAAGAAAGGTAAGAGGGGTATAGTAGGGGATATGACACAGCAGGATCCCCTGCCTTAGGATGGGACAGAAAGAGAGTGTTAAAAATGAGGAGAGGGCCCTTCCCTGCTTTATTTGAGGTGAACTAAAGCTCCAATTCTTCCCTTTAAAAACCTTTTATTGAAATATAATACACGTGTGAAAAGGGTAAATATCATAAATATGTAGCTTGGTGCATTTTTGCAAATTAACATTCCATATGATCAATACCCAGGACAAAAGACAGACCTAAGAGCATCCAGAAGCCTCCTCATAGTTCCTTCCAGTTCCCTCACTCCCAAGGATGACCACTGTCCCAACTTTGAACTGCTGAGATTTGCTTTGCCTGTTTTTTGTTGCTTAATATAATATAAATGGAATAATTCTATATATGCTATCATATATTATATGTTTTACCATAAGTAGTATATATTTTCTATATAGTATATGTCTATATTTTAATACTATATACAGTTTATGTACTATATATACCTAAATATAGTGTAAATAGTATGTAGTATATTAATAGTATACTACATATGATAATATATTAGTATTAATATATTGCTATGTTTTAGTCTATATAGCAATATATACCAGTGTATATAATATCTATATATACACACATACTATAATCCTAGATGTTTAATATAATATAAATCAAATAATACAGAATATGCTCTTTTGTTTGGCCTCTTTTACTTAACATTGTGTTCATGTTGCTGCATGTTGTTTAGATCATTCATTCATCCACTACCCTTTAGCTGTCTTAATTTGCTGTTACACTTGTGCATAGCCATTTTCTTTCCTTAGAGAGGTGGGAGTGGTTAAGAGCACAGGACCGGAACTAGGGTGTCTATGTTGAAAGTCCAGTTCTTCTATTTATTAGATATGTCACCTTGGGCAAGCTACTCAGCATTTTTCTGCCTTAATATCCTTATCTGTAAAGTGGGGATAATAATAATATCTTCCTTATTGGGCGGGCCCTTATGAGGTAGATATTAACTTTTATTAATTTAGGTAAGCATTTAGAGTGCCTGGCATATGGACAGCACTATATAAGTGTAAGGTATTATTGCTTCTCTAACTTGCAATTCATTTTCCTTCTCCCATATTACTTCTATCTCTGAGCACAGAATGGGAGAATAAGGCATGTTAACTCATCAAAACTAGGGAAGAGGTGCTTTTGGCAGAAATAAAAGAGGTTCTTTGTATCATTTGCCCTTTGCTCCTACTCCATTAATTTTACACTTTTTGGCTTTCTATGGGTTATTGTTTAATTAAAAATCATAATTACTCACTAGAAATCTAGTAAATAATAACATTTAGTATGTGATGATGAAAGCTTAATTTGCTACAATATTTTTTCACAAAATGATACAGAGAAATATTAGCTATAAGAAACTCCATATTTTTGCTTTAATCCACTTCCCTGGCCCATTGTTGGCTATTAGTGTTGATAGCATAAAACCACCTTTGCAATGTTATGATTTGAAGTTTGTGGGAGTGGTGGTGGTGAGGAGGAAGTGGCACCACAACCTGGATGATCCCAAATGACCACATTTCCCCTCCCCTTCACCTGCTCACCTCCACTCCCCTTCCCTGCGCCTTCCGCCCCGGCCCCGCCTACCACTCGCGATGCGCAGGTCCAGGCTGAGCTGGGAACGACGGTGCAATATCATTTGTCCACAAAATGTAATATACTAATAGAAAATAGATTATTTATTTTTTCCTTTTCTACCTCTTTCTTGATATTTCTCCAATTAGTATCAGACGTAGGAAAGAGAATCTCACGGACTTGAAAAAAGGTATGTGAAAAATGTAATTCTTTTTATAAGAAAGACTGTAGGATGTATGTGTATAGATATTTCATTATTTAAATTGGACATTAAATTTTCTCATATATACTTATGTTTTGTTATTCCTGGCAACTTAGGTCTATACAAAATGTAGGCTCTAAATGCCATCAGGTGCTATAATTTTCTGAGAAAGTGGTTCAAGAAAGTTCAAAAAAATTGCAGTGCTATTGCCTATTGCCTTAGCCTAACAATTTCTTTTTATTTCCCATTTTTATTGGCATATAATGTGTGAAACCAGAATCTCTAGAAGACATAGAACACAGATATTATAAAATATTAAGGGTAGCTTTCTTATAGAGAAATTCTTAGCTGGTTTCTCACATATAAAATTATAAACAATGCTTCAATTTAACAGTTTATCTTGAAATACAAATCATTGAACATTTCTGTCAAAGTAAACAACTACCTTGGATTCATTAGGTCCTCATGCTATGAGAAAGGAAGTATACTTATAGCTGTGATACTAGTAAACTCAGTTTTGAGTAAGTTTATCTATATGAAACAAATTTTAAATATTTGAATGTCAAGTTCCATAGAAATCAACCCAAGGGGTAGGGGGAGAAAATATGCTCTCGGTGCATAATATAATTGTGTAGAAGCCTCATGATTATAGCCATGGTCTTCTTGAGTTATTTCAAGGTAAAATTCGATTTGTTGTATTAAAAAGCATATTTTGGGGTTATTTACTTTTGTCTTTGCATCACACATTTATATTATCATATGTACTTCTCAAAGTTTATCCTCAGCTAATGTTTATACATATGAGTCAGGGGGAATAAAACAATGTATGCCTTTCTGCACTAGTAGATCAACCCTCAGGGAATTTCATTGTAATTAATTGTTCAGAGGAGTTAGGATAGAGTGATTGTCTCAGTCCATTCTGTGCTGCTATAACAGAATAGTAGATATTGGGTAATTTATAAAGAATAGAACTTTACTTTTTATAGTTCTGGGTGCTGGGAAGTCCCAGGTGGTCATGGCACGGGCAGGTTTGGTGTCTGGAAATGACTGGTCCCCACTTCCAAGGTGGCACCTTGAGCACTATTCCTCACATGGCAGAAGAGTGGGAGACAAAAGAGAGATAACCCACTCCTGAAAGCTCTTTTTAGAAGGTGTTAAGCTCACCCATGAGGGCAGAGCCCTCATGGCCTAATTACCTCTTAAAAGTTCTACCTCCCAATACTGTTACATTGGCAATTAAATTTTAACATGAGTTTTTGAGGGGGCAAACATTCAAGCTATAGCAGTGATCTTGGTTTGCCTGGGTCTGGTTTTAGCACTAAAAGTCCCATGTTCCAGGAAACCTCTCATCCCATTTGGGGCAACCTGGGATGGTTGGTCACTCTAAGAACTTGTTATTCCTAGGTATCTTTACTACTGGCCTGTTGCAGAATACTGAATGAATGCATTACATGAGCATTGTGTTTTCAGGAGTCCTATGCTAAAATGCATCAAGATAACACATCAATATCCATTTTCATCATTCATTTTTTAGTGGGAGTATGTTTTTCAGCCATGTAGCTTCTATTCCAGACCACAGAGAAGACTGAAGAGTAATTAATTGACAGTGTGGAGAAAAGGAAAAGAACAACCATTTGTTAAGCACTTACTATGTCTGAAGAGTCTGACAGGTTTTTAATAGAAACATTTAAAAATAATCTGGAGAAGGTATGAGATTGGGTTAGAGAGTGGGGAAATGAGAAGCAATTCTCTAAAAGAAGAAGATAGTCATTATGTGAGTGGAGAAGATAGACTTGAGGTCAAACCCCAGATTTGCTCTTGAATCCTAACTCTGCATCTTTTTAATAATGAAATTGTGACTTAAAATCTTAATCCCTAACATTGAGTTCCCTCACTGCTAAAACTGAAATATTATACTTTTTTAATGGAGTGTAGTGTTTTGTGAAAATTAAATAAGGTAAATGTGTTGTAAAATACTCTGGACAGTGCCTACTACTTAAAAAGCACTATATAAATTTGAAGTTGCAACTCCTAGTGTTGCTATTATTACATTTATTCAGGACTTCCTGCTCAGAAAGCCATGGCCTCTTATTCATCCCTACTTTTGAGGACCTATCATTGCTTGGTCTCTTTGACATATAAGCTGTTTGATGCCTTTTCTGGAAATCACTGGGTTTCTTGTTGCATGTGCATATGGGCACACAAATAGAAAAAAAAACAACAAACAACAAAAAGAAATTTGACTTTGTTTATAAAATCATAATGACCAAAACTAAAAAAATAAAACAACAACAACAACAACAAAACCCCAAAAAAGGAACATTGTTTTTCTACTATGCTTCATTCTGAGTTATATTCCATTAAGGTTCTCCCAGGCATCAATTCAATGCTTCCAATTTTTTATGTGACTTAAGTTACATGTAAGGGGCTGCTGTATGAATGCAAAATAATAAAAAAGGAGAATAATTTTAGGACTTCCAGATCTATGCTATCAAAGGGACTGCACAAACTTTTTCATTTTCCTCCATATAACTCTGCCTGAACATTGTTTATGATAGTAGCAAAACAGTAGACAACGACTGAGTATTCATCTGGCCAAGGCATCTCAGTTATTCATAGGTGAACTGAAGGCCTAAAAACTATCATCAGATTTCACTAGCAACATTCCAATGATATAGTCATATAAAACCGAAATTGTAATAAAATGTAATATTACATGTACTCACAGATTTAATAGGAAGAAAAGAATACTATTTCTCCTATTGGCGTCTATTCAAAGTATACTTTCCCATTTTTTAATATAGGTGCCTGCTAAAGATAGGTTCAATAGTTTTGGTGATAGGATAACTTTTAATCTACTTTTATTCCCCAAATAAATGTTATATGTAAATACTTGCAATTGATTTTTAAAGCCTTGACATAAATATACATCAGAACAGAACATCACAGACTATCAAATTTGTAAGGTATAGCAAAGAGTAGTTGGTATAACCCACTCACGTGACAGGTAAGAATTTTGCTTTGAGATTGTACCCACATTAGATGAGTCACATCTTTTTTATTTTATTTTATTTTTTATTATTATTATTTTTTATTTTGGCATATTACGGGGGTACAAATTTTAAGGTTTCAAAAAATGCCCTTTCCTCCCCTCCCCCCACAAGTCTGAGTTTCCAGTGTGACCATCACCCAGATGGTGCACATCTCACTCATTATGTATGTATATACCCGCCCCCCCGACCTGCCCAATACCCTATTACTGTAGTACCTATGTGCCCACTTAGGTGCTGCTCAGTTAATACCAGTTTGCTGGTGAGTACATGTGGTGCTTGTTTTTCCATTCTTGGGATACTTCGCTTAGTAGTATGGGTTCCAGCTCTAACCAGGAAAATATAAGATGTGCTATATCACCGTAGTTTCATAGAGCTGAATAGTACTCCAAGGTATACATATACCACATTTTATTAATCCATTCTTGGATTGATGGGCACTTGGGCTGTTTCCACAGCCTTGCAATTATGAATTGTGCTGCTATAAACATCCGAGTGCAGGTGCCTATTTTGTAGAGTGTCATTGGATCTTTTGGGTAGATGCCCTGTAATGGGATTGCTGGATCAAATGGTAGATTCACTTGTATCGCTTTAAGGTATCTCCATATTGCTTTCCACAGAGGTTGAACTAGTTTGCAGTCCCACCAGCAGTGTAGGAGTGTTCCTCTCTCTCCGCATCCACACCAGCTTTTATTGTTTGGAGACTTTTTGATAAAGGCCATTCTCACTGGAGTTAAGTGATATCTCATTGTGGTTTTGATTTGCATTTCCCTGATGATTAGAGATGTTGAGCATTTTTTCATATGTTTGTTGGCCATTCTTCTGTCTTCTTTAGAAAAGTTTCTGTTCAAGTCCTTTGCCCACTTTTTAATAGGGTTATTTGATTTTTTTTCTTGTTGATTTTCGTGAGTTCTAAGTGTGTTCTAGTTATCAGCCCCTTATCAGATGCGTAGGGTGCAAAAATTTTCTCCCATTCTGTAGGTTGTCTGTTTACTTTCATGACTATTTCTTTGGCTGTGAAGAAGCTTTTTAGTTTGATCATGTCCCATTCATTTATTTTTGTTGCTGCTGTGATTCCCTTTGGGGACTTCTTCATAGACTCTTTGCCTAGGCTGATGTCTAGGAGAGTGTTTCCAACATTTTCCTCTAGAATTCTAGTAGTTTCATACCTTAGGTTTAAGTTTGTTACCTAGCGTGAGTTGATTTTTGTGAGAGGCGAAAGGCGTGGGTCCTGCTTTAGCCTTCTACAAGTGGCTATCCAGTTTTCCCAGCACCATTTATTGAAAAGGGATTCTTTTCCCCAGCGTATGTTTTTGTCTGCTTTGTCAAAGATTAGATAGCTATATGAGGATGGTTTTATATCAGGATTCTCAGATCTGTTCCACTGGTCAATATTCCTATTTTTGTGCCAATACCAGATTGATTTAATTACTACAGATTTGGAGTATAGTTTGATATCTGGCATATTAATACCTTCCATTTTGTTTTTGTTGCCTAGAATTGCTTTTGGTATTCGGGGTCTTCTTTGGTTCCATACAAAGCGTAAAATTATTTTTTCTATATCTGTGAAGAATGCTGATGGGATTTTAATAGGTATTGCATTGAATCTGTAGATCAGTTTGGGTAGTATAGACATTTTAATGATGTTGAGTCTGCCGATCCACGAGCATGGTATGGATTTCCATCTGTTTACATCCTCTGCTATTTCCTTCCTCAGTGTTTCAAAGTTCTCCCTGTAGAGGTCTTTTACCTGCTTGGTTAAGCATATTCCTAGGTACTTTAATTTCTTCATTGCTACTGTGAAGGGAACTGAGTCTTTGATTTGGTTCTCAATTTGATTGTTGTTGGCATATGTGAATGCCTCTGATTTCTGTGTATTGATTTTGTATCCTGAGACTTTACTAAATTAATTTATCAATTCCAGGAGTTTCTTTGTTGAATCTTTGGGGTTTTCTAAATATAATATCATATCATCAGCAAAGAGTGAATGTTTGATCTCTTCTGCCCCTATTTGGATACCTTTAATTCCACTTTCCTGTCTGATTGCTGTAGCTAAGACTTCCAGCACTATGTTGAATAGAAGTGGAGATAGTGAGCAGCCTTGTCTGGTTCCAGTTCTAAGTGGGAATGCTTTCAATTTTTCCCCATTCAGTCTGATGTTGGCTATGGCTCTGTCATATATGGCTTGTATCATTTTTGGGTATGTTCCTCTATGCCTATTTTATTAAGTGTTCGTATCATGAAAGGGCATTGAATTTTGTCAAAAGCTTTTTGTGCATCTATTGAAAGAATCATGTGGTCTTTGTTTTTGCTTCTGTTTATGTGGTGAATTGCATTTATAGATTTACATATGTTGAACCATCCCTGCATCCCTGGGATGAAGCCCACTTGGTCGTGATGGATTATTTTTTTGATAAGCATCTGGATTCGGTTAGCTAAGATTTTGTTGAAAATGTTTGCATCTATATTAATTTGGGAAATTGGTCTGTTGTTTTCTTTTTTTGTTGCATCCTTTCCTGTTTTTGGTATCAGAGTAATATTCGCTTCATAAAAGGTGTCGGGGAGGTTTCCATTCTTCTCAATGTTGTGGAATAGTTTCTGCAAGATAGGTACTAGTTCTTCTTTGTAAGTGTGGTAAAATTCGGGTGTGAAACCATCTGGACCGGGACTTTTCTTTTTAGGGAGATTTTTAATTGATGTTTTTATTTCAGCTCTTGAGATTGGTCTGTTCAGGAAGTCTATTTGTTCCTGATTGAGCCTAGGGAGGCTGTGTGTTTCTAGAAATTTGTCCATTTCCTCCACATTTTCCAGTTTGTGTGCACATTTTCCAGTTTTTGTAATATTCATAAATTATATCTTGTATCTCCTTGGGATCAGTTGTGATATCTCCTTTTTTATTCCTGATGGAGCTTATTAGAGATTTTTCTTTTCTGCTTTTCATTAGCTTAGCTAATGGCATGTCAATTTTGTTTATTTTTTCAAAGAACCAACTTTTTGTTTTATTAATCTCCTGAATAGCTTCCCTGTTTTCAATTTCATTTAGTTCTGATTTGATCTTGTAGATTTAACTTCTTCTGCTGGGTTTGGGGTTGGTCTGTTCTCATTTTTCCATCTCTTTGAGTAGTTTCATTAGATTGTCTATTTGTGATCTTTTTGACTTTTGGTTATAGGCATTTATGGAAATAAACTTTCCTCTCAGAACTGCTTTAGCTGTGTCCCAGAGGATTTGATAACTTGTCTCTCCATTGTCATTTTGTTCATAGAATTTTTTTTATTTCCATCTTGATTTCTTCATTTATGAAGTAATCATTTAGTGGGAGGTTGTTTAATTTCCACGTTTTTGTGTAGAAATGTGAGTTTCTGTTAGAGTTGATTTCTACTTTTATTCCACTGTGATCTGAGAAGATACATGGTATGATTTCTATTTTTTTAAAATTTCTTGAGGCTTACTTTGTGTTCTAGGATATGGTCAGTCTTACAGAATGTCCCATGAGCTGATGAGAAAAACGTATATTCAGTGGATTTTGGGTAGAATGACCTGTAAATGTCAGTCAGACCCAAGTGTTCTAGAGTTTTGTTTAAGTCCATTATTTCTTTATTAATTTTCTGTTTGGAGGATCTGTCTTGTGCTGTCAGTGGGGTATTGAAATCTCTGGTGATTATGGAGTTGCTATTAATCAATTTACTTAGATCAAGTAAGGCTTGTTTTATGAATCTCGGTGCACCTAAGTTGGGTGCATATATATTTAAAATTGTTATCTCTTCTTGTTGAACTGTGCCCTTCACCATTATATAATGATCATCTTTGTCTTTCACTACTTTTGTTGGTTTAAAAACTAGATCATCTGAAATTAGAACTGCCACGCCAGCCTTCTTTTGGCTTTCACTTGCTTGGAATACTGATCTCCACCCTTTTACTTTTAGTCCATATGCATCCTTGCAGGTTAGATGTGTTTCCTGAAGACAGCATATACTTGGCCTGTATTTTCTTATCCATTCAGCCAGCCTATGTCTCTTGAGTGGAGAGTTTAAGCCATTCACATTTATTGAGAGAACTGATAGGTAAGGCAGATTTACTGTTCATTATGTTGGGTTGAATGTTGTTGCTTTGATTTCTCTCTTGTGCCATTGTAATATCTGGTCTTTAATTTTTGGGTTTTGTTTGTTTTTATATTCCTGAGTTTTTATTATGGTGTTCCATGTGTAACAGTGTTTTGAGTACTTCTTGTAGGGCTGGTCTTGCTTTGGTGAATTCTCTGAGACTTTGCTTATCTGAGAATGTCTTAATTTCTCCTTCATATAAGCTTAGTTTTGCAGGGTATAAGATTCTAGGCTGGGCATTATTTTGTTTCAAAAGAGTGGGAGTGGGTCCCCATTCCCTCCTTGCTTGTATTGTTTCAGTTGAGAAATCTGGCATTATTTGGATCAGTTTTCCTTTGTATGTAACTTGATTCTTTCGCCTTACAGCTCGTAGGAGTGTCTCTTTTGTTGATATTTTGGTCAGCCTGATGACTACGTGGCGTAGTGTTTTCCTGTTTGCATTGTATCTCCCAGGAGTTCTTTTGGCCTCTTGTATTTCTAATTCTAGGTTACTGGTTAGACCTGGGAAATTTTCTTCAATTATTTCTTCAAAAAGCTTATCCAACCCTTGGGTTTTTTCTTCCTCCTTCTCCGGAATCCAGTGCACCCACAGGTTATTTTTCTTCTTGTAATCCCACAATTCTTGTAAGCTTTGCTGATGTCTCTTATTTTTCTGCTCTAACTCTGCGATTAACTTATTTGATTTGAAGGAATTGTCTTCAACCTCTGAGATTCTTTCTTCTGTTTGGTTCACCCTATTTTTGAGGCTTTCCACTGTGTTTTGAATTTCCCTGAATAAATTCTTCATATCAAGGATGTCTGATTGATTCTTCTTCAAGATGTCAATCTCCTTAGTGAATCTTTGTTCCAATTCTTGTATCTTCTTTGTAGTTTCTTTGTGTTGGTTATCCATTTTTCTTGCATGTCATTGAGCTTTCTTACAGTCCAATTTTGGAATTCTTCTGTCATTTTAGTGTTTTGGGTTTATTCAGACTCCGTTTCTTGAGAGCTGGTGCATCTCTTAGGGGGAGTATTTTCGGTTTGATTTTTTGAATTGCGTTGGGCCCTCCCCCTCTGGGTCAATTGCTACAGCTCAGGCATCCACTTTTTGTAGTTTCTTTATCAACCACTGGGGGGAGCTCTTCCACCACACTTGGAAGGTTCCCTGGATGGGGATAGTTTTAGTGGTTTCTCCCTAGATTTTGGGGAGAGTGGGTTTTCTTGTCTCGCCCTGCCTCCAGGGGTGGAGCCTACCACTTTCAGCAAGAGAGATGTGGGCTGAGGGGAGGAGGTGTCTCCCCAGTTGCCCTGCACCCGGGGGCCCCAGTGGCTGTAACTCCCCTCCGCTGCTAGACTTCTCAGTAGATCCTTGAGGGAGCCAGGCCTGGCAAGCCGATCTCAGATTGTGTAGGGGCGGGATTTGCCGGAGCGACTCTAGGCTGGGCGGGGCGGGGGCTTGGCCGCTGACGGCTGCGCTGTGGAGCCCTCAGTGGCCACCGCTGGCCCACTCGCAGGGCACCAGTACTGGGGGCGACTGATTAGGGTGTAGCCGTGCCGGGTTGGGGGCCTGGGTCAATAGGACGCCCGCAGGTTCCTCCAAGCCGCCTGGCCACCCGCCGGCCGCTCAGCGAGAACCCTTGCTCTACTGCCGCGCCCTGTGCGGTTTTATTGGGGGGCAGTTCCCGCTTAGAGCCCCGCTTAGCCTCGCTGGCTACGGAGGCGAGAGCTCTAGCCGCCTCCCTGTCCACAGGTCAGCTTCCTGCCGGCTTGGAGCCGTCCTGGCACGCCGCTCGGGGACCGCTGCCGCCTCTCACCATCAACCGCAGGCTGCAGCACCCTCTTCTCCTGCCCCGTGCGCACCGGCTGCAGACAGGTCGCTGGCCGGGTGGGTGTGGAGGTCGAGGGGGAAGCAGGGAGCTCTCCTGTGGGTCTGATCCCACTTCACCCCCTGGCCCAGCGCGGCGCCCTCCCACGCGCCCTATTGTTTGCTTTGCACTCTCCAGAGAACCGATCTTTTCTCGGATCACCTTATTTTACCCTTTTTGAGAGAGTCCCGCGCTGCGCCTCTGCGGTTTCTCGATGCTGTCCTTGTCGGGGGAGAGCCCCTCGCGTGTAGGAGACCAGGATCTCTGTCTCCTTCCCTGGGAGCAGGAGTCCCGAGGGTTACCTCTACGCCGCCATTTTTTCTCCCGAGTCACATCTTTTTAATTGCAATTCTCTTTCCATTACATTACACTGTTTCTTTTAAAGAAAAATTTCAGCAAATGGTATTGAAATAGGGTTTTAAGGAGAAAGTGAGAAAATAGAGGAGTGCCTTCTGGGGTGCCGGATAAGGTCCAATAGTTGTAATCATTTTAAAATGCTGATAAAATAAAGATATAATCAATATTGTTAGGAAGAATGTAAGGAAAGTTGAACAAAGTAAACTTTTGAAATAGAATCCAAAGTGCCCAACAATGGCTTTTTATTAAACCCCAGTAAGAAATCTAAGGAAATTATCTATCTATCTAAATATATATATAACTTTGTCAAATTGTAATTTTATATATTTATAGGGTGAATGTGATGTTTTGATATATGTTTGTATTGTGGAATGAGTAAATCAGGCTAATCATCCATCACCTCACATACGTATCATTTTTTGGTGGTAAAAACATTCAAAATGTACACTTTAGCAATTTCAAAATATACAATGCATTATTATTTATTATAGTCATCATTCTGTTCAATAGATCACTAAACCTTATTCCTCCTGTCTAGCTGAAAGTTTGTACCCTTTGATCAACATCTTTCCTTTACCCATCTACACCCTCCCCAAGCGTCTGGTAACCACTATTGTTAATACACTCTCTAATTCTATGAGATCCACCTTTTTATCTCCCACATGTAAGTGAGATTGTGCAGTATTTGTCTTTCTGTGCCTGGCTTAAGGAAATGATATATTACTAATTATTTTCCTGTTAATCTATGAGAATACATACTGTACTTTTGGTTTTTCTCTGGAAAGTAAAGGAGTAAAAAGCATGGTTCACTAAGCCCTTTTATTTCTGATTTCTAACCCCATTAATTCAAAGTTTCTTAGACCACAATTATGAAAATGAATGTAGTGCTTGTAAAAATGGAGTTTCTAGGCCATCCTTTAAACTTACTGAATTACATCTCTGAGGGATGGGACCTAAGAGTGAGCCCTGTAACAACCTCCTCAGATGACTCTGAAGTACAATAATGTTTAAGAACCATATTTAAGTTTTACTCTTCAATGTTGACTAATGATTTGATATTAGAGATAAAGTAAAAGATGGTCTTGTGCATTACTTAGGTTTTAGTGCCATTTGAAAAGGTGGCTGTGCTGTGTCCTTTGCAGTGATTTTTAGTTCCACAGTTACGTGAAATAAATATTTCATTGTATGTAGCAGAATCTGACAACCCTACCAAAGAAATTTCTTAGAACATAAAAGGGTGAGTCTGTAAAGTGTTGAGGCAGGTCTTTTGTATAAACCTATGGGAGTTGAGTAATGGACAGTATGTCTGTTAGAATTCTATAGAATAAATTGGCTTACTTCAGAGATGGAAAAAGGCCACTGAGCAGAAGGTAGCAAATTTTTTTTCTGCAAAAGTCAAGATAGTAAATATTTTAGGCTTTGTGGGCTATATAATCTCTGTTGCAACTATTCAACTATTGTAATGTGAACACAGCCATAGACAATAAATAAATGAATGAGCATGGCTATATTACAATAAAACTTCATTTACAAAGTTTTATTTACAGTCTGTATTAGGCTTGTGGACCATTGTTGTTAATCCTCTAACACAGAACATTTAGCATGTGATTCAATCAATATTTAAAGTAAAAAACAATAGCACAAATACTGAATAAATTTATCTGTATTTATGTGAAAACATTGATAAAGTAGATAAAAAATATAGATACAGGGTTTCATTTGCTTTCTGTTCTATTTTTCTTTGCTTTCTGTCCCCATTTGTGACAGATTTGCCCTTTCATGACTAATCAATGTGGTCGATTGTAAATGTATCCACAAAGTTGACCTCTCATCAGAAGGTTAAGTCTGTCACCACAGCCCTTCGAGCCGGCCCTGTGTTGTTCTCTGTCCACAGAAGTGGCAAAAGCGATGTCATGTGAGTTCTAACGGGAAGGGGCCTGCAGCTCCCACCCCCAGGCCGGGCCTCCTGACGGAGAGTGGACATCCCTGCAGAGAGGGCTACAGCGGCCGCAGCCCTCCCGCTGAATGCGGTGACGCTCACACGTGAGCGAACCCACCTGAGAACAGGTAAGCCAAGGGCAAATTATGAAGTCACGGAGTAGTGATTTAAATAAGATGGTTATTGTTTCAAGCCACTATGTTTTAGTATGCTTTATTATGCAGCTACAGATAACTGATACAAAGAGGTAGCAAGGTCATGAACTGAGAATGAAAAGGGGGAAGATGTTTTTGAAGTTTGATAGAAGGTATGAAACAGAGAAAGTATGAGGAGGTACATCATCTGTGAGTGTCCGAGAATGAACTAGGGAAATATAGCAGAGTGCTGGAGAGTACTAAAAATTCACTTAAGGTGAATAATGTATTAATAGTTAATGTACTTAAAGGAAGGCCAGTCAGAAGGCTCGTGTGGTTTTCCCAGTAATGTCTCAGCTGTGCAGGTGCAGGCCAGGAGTAAGCAGACAGCTGGATTTAACCGTGGGTGCTGGGGTTTCAGCAGGTGAGCATGGTAAGAGTAGAGCAAGGAACGAGAAGCTTGGGTCTGCTGTGATCAACCGGAGTGACTGTAATGGCGCACTGGGCGCAGAGCAAACTGGGGATTTGGTGACAGCGAGAAGCCTTGAGAGGACCGAGGGATTGCCAGTCCCCGTGGGGTCAAGGAACTGTTGGGACAGAGGACTAGAAGGAATGAGCTGGAAGGAGGAGCTGGTAGCCACACAGTGCAGTGCTCCAGATTAAAATCACGGATGGGATGATGGTTTTGTGACGTGTCAGTCTGGCCGGAACTGTTTCCCCGGAACCCCGACCTGTGTGTGTCTGTTTCGGGAGGGTGGCTGGGCGCCCGGCCACCTTGCTGTCACCCTCCAGAGGCGGGAGCGGCCGAGCTCCTGGAGCCCCCGGGCACCCTTGCCCACCTGCCGGCTCGTCGCAGGCGTGGGCAGCGGCCGCCGCCACCCCAGATCCTCCTCCAGCTCCTCCCGCCCCGCGGCCGCTTTGCTTCCGGCGAGGGGGTTCGCCTGCGCGCCGCGTCGCCGAGGTCGGAGGTCGGAGGTCGGAGGCGGTGCGAGCCGGCCGGGCTTCAGTCCGTCCTTATGGGTCCAGCTGGTTCTTTTCTCTGCTTTGCGTCCGGCCTCCCTTTCCAGCTGCCTGCCCTGCGGACTCGAGGCTCCAGCATCTGACACGAAGACAACGGCCTTACACAGTGAGTCACCAGCTGCCTCAGTCTGTGCGGCTCTGTCCTTGTTCCATCTCTCTTTTGTGGCTCTGTTTCTCTGACTCAGCCCTAATGGAGAGGGGTTCAGTCTCGGTCATTGGCGTTGAGGACAGGTCGAGGGCATGCCCATGTGGGTGGACGGGAAAGAGTAAACAGGCTCATTGGAAGAGAGGCAGTCAAGCAAGTGAAATAGCAAGGCATTGCAAGGGGCATCTTTGTGCATGTTGAATTCACCAAGAATGACCAAAATAGTGTTGGAGAGAATGATGTTGAACTCGGAAGCTAAAATCCTCAAAAGATGAGAGGCCCCGGGGAGGCGGAGTAGGTCTGATGGCCTAAGCCTTCACGGGAAGGCTGCGGGGCGCAGATGGCAGTGGACACAGATGACTATTGAGGAGGAAAACTATGAGGCCTAGGGCACAGGTACATAGAAGAGTAAACTTGTGCAGCCCGCAGCTCCTTTTGTGTGAAGTCCTTGTGCCGGTGCAGCAGGCCCAGCACTTTTCTGACCAGGTTATGCTGTGACTTGATTTTAATTATTGATCTGTGATCAGGCGGGGATCAACTCCAAAGTGAGATGAGTCCACTTAAAAGGAGGTGTGCGATTGCATCAGCTGTGGCCCGAAGCCCAGCTGTACCCGGTGCCAGGTGGGTACAGGCCTGCTGCTTCAGGTGGGGTGGGAGGCAGGGTGCCTCTCCAGGGCTGGCCAACCTGGAGTCCCTGCACGCCTGGCTGAGCACCTGTTGCAATTGCATCTTGGTTCTCCCTCTGAACTGCGCGAGTCTCCTAGTTCCTTACAGAAGCCAACCCTGAGAACACTCCTAGGAAGCGTTTTGCATGCACATCTCAGTCTTAAAGTTTGCTTCCTGGGGAAACTGACCATTCTCCTCCCTTCGCTTCTGGGGTTCCACATTCCCTTGGATCTTGCCCTGACTCACCATCTCCTTCTCTGAGTCGTTTTCTGGGTTTTCCTTGTCTCCCAGGCTTGTAAACATTGACTTTTTTCTTTTTTTCTATTATACATTCATTTAGAGGTGATATCATTCTGACTCACGGTTTTAAATACCATATATAAAAAAATGGGCTGAAAAAACTTGGATTGCTGTGTCAAGGCTAGGAGCCCACTTTTGAGATTAAGCATCATGAATTTAAAATGAGACCAGTTGGCAAGATTACATAACTTCTTTTTCCCTAGTCATGCTCAGTTGTCTGATTATAAATAGGCATTTATTTGTTCATTGAATAAATACTTATTCACTTTCTTCTTTGTGTTAGGTGTTTTTCTAAGAGGAAACCGTAGAGAACAATATAGACCAAAACCCTTGTCCTCCTTGGCTTTATATTCTGGCAGAGATAATACATTCCTCAAATCCATTCCTTCTTGGCCAGTGGGTAATGCACAAATTCCTTGAGCTTTAGTTTCTTAAACTGTTGATTGGAGAGAATAACATCCATCTTGTAGGTATGCTTTGAAGTTTAAAAAGAAAATGTATAAAATGCTTAGGATCTTGTCCTACACATAGTAGAAATTCAACAAATGGTAGTCCATTTTTAAATTGAAATATCTTAGTTCACATATATTTTTTTCTTACTGCCTTAGTTTAGTTGCCTCTTAAAACTCTGCCTGGAATTTCAGATATTCTTTAATCCGTGATATTTATCCCACATGAATAAAAAAAGATGAGTTCATTCTACCAATAAATATTTAATGAGTCCCTACTTGGGGCACACAGCAATAACAGACAGTGTAATTTCTTCCTCTTCTCTTGCTGCAGGTGGAATGACTAGCACATTCGCTTTGCACCCGGAGCATGCCGGAGAACACAATCCTGAACGCGTGCACCCTTTCCCTGCCAGTGTCCCGAACGGCCAGCCACGAGGCTGCCTTCAGCCAGCTCCACTCGCCCCCTCTCGCAGAACCTAGATTCTTAAAAATGAGTTTATTACGTTTCCTCTTTTGAATTTTTTATAATATCCTAATAGTTTCACTGTGGTTTCAGTTTCTGGTGCCATCTTGGACACTAGCCAGTGCTCCTAGCTCCCCGCTTTAGGGGAGCCTCTCCTCTTTCATCTTCGTGACTCGCCACCTCCTGGTGGCGGTTCTCCACAGGTCCTTCTCAGTCCCTCAGCCCTCTTTTTCACTTGGCGTGGTCCTCCAAAGAACAAAGGTCTCGTCCTTTGCTGGCTTCCCCTTCTGTGCCTCATCAGCTGGCGTTTCCCCCTCTCGGTGCTGCCATTCTCTAAACTTTTCTGCCAGAATTGTGTTTCCAAGGCTGTTTCCCTGCCAGCTCTCAGCTTCTCCTTCAGAGCATCTAGCCCTTGCTTGCACATAGTTCTCTTCTCCCTGCCCTTCCCTTTTCTCTTTCCTCCCTCCATCCTCCTTTGTTTCCTCTCTGATTCTCTTTTAATTACTGCTTTTCATTAGGGCAGCTGCGTTTCACAGGGATAGAGCAGTCTAATGAGACAAGGACAAGACGGAGCCGCGGTCTTTATGCTTCAAAGCTTCCTTCTTTTATCTTTGTCCTTTGGATCTGAAGATTCTGTTTCCACTTATATTTCCCATGGGTGTGAATATCCAACTTCTACTCCCTTTGCTGTGTGGAAAAAATCTTATCTAAGGTCCCAGAGATTTCCTTATTGCTAGAGGCAAAGGCCATTTCTCCTGAAGATTTTGCTACATTTTCAATGATTCTTCTAGAATATTCATAATCTATATACTGTACCCCTTTTTACTTTGTTTCATGCTGTCCTGACCCAAACATTAATCTGAATAGTGACAACATCCTTGAGCTATAGGTCAGGATTTCCATATTTATTAACTTTCCAGTTTGAAAACAGTATGAATTCTTTTCGGTTTGGATCTAATTGCTTCAATGTGTTAGTCTTTAGGCTTTGTATTAATTAGTGAGACCTCATAATGCATGTGGCTGAAGTCTCTGAGACATTTTTCTGCTTTTTGTGATGTTATTTCATGTTGCGTTTATAATTTATCTGACAGCAAAATATATGGCAATGTCAGCATTTGGGATAAAATGGGGGTTGAGTAGAAGCAGAGAAGGAGCTAAACTTATTCTTTTCTTTCTCTATTGCCTTCTTTTTTTCCCCTGTCTGATATCTGGTTCTCTTTTCTTCCAGGAGACAAGGAAAGAGAAAATAAGGGAAAGGAAGAAAGAGAGGAGTAGAAAGATGGATAGGCAGGCAGTTGGAGTTTTTCAACTGCTCAGATGAAGAGAGTAAATGGAAAGATTATCAACAGCTATTCTAAATTTTCCTTTCTAATGTGCTACCTCAGTCCCATAAAGCTGCAGTCTCCAATCCCCCAGGCCACAGCCGGGTACCATCCATGGCCTGTTAGGTTCCAGGCCTCAGAGCTCTGCCCCCACCCCGCCAACCATGGGAAAATTGTCTTCCATGAAACCAGTCCTTGGGGACTGCTGCAAGATTTTAGTGCTGGCCTTTTGTCTTCTAAGGGCTTGTTGGACCAGAAACCTGCTGCTTTCGTGGAACAAACATGAATGTAGCTCTATTCTTCAAGTGAGATTAGTGGCTAAAATTTAGAGCTTTATTTACTAGCTACATAGATGAAAAACAGACTTTAAAATGTGATTGTCTAACCATTTAGTTAGGTAATTGGAAACAGCTGCAATAGCTCCAAGGTGGTCGTATACTTTCTTATAAAAGGCATATGAGACCTACATTACAGGGTACCTAAAAGGTAGGTTTACAATACAGAAGAGGGAAGGGCTGTGTGTAAACGTTTTTTGTGTGTGAGCAATGTGTAATTTGAGAGATGACAGGAGATTGTTGATTCTTAATAAGTAAATTTCAGCTGCAGAATTTAAATGCTATAACTTTATTGTTTAGTAACAGAATATGCTAACATTTAACAAAGCAATGCAGCAGGTAGGATCTTAAAAAGTCTTCAGTTTTAGTTTGGGACAGGGCAGCAACTTTTCCTGTAAAGGGCCAGACAGGAAGCATTTTTGGCTTTGTAGGACACGTGGTCTATGTTGCAACTACTTATATAAGATGCATATTAGTAGAGTTCTTGGAACATAGCAAATTTCAGATTTTATCATTAGTATTCTGGTGAGAACAAATAGAGGTACTTGGTTTAAAAACTTTAAAAGCAGCTTCCTTAGGGCATTTCTTCATACAACTTGTTAAATATGATGGAAATCACCTAAATGAATGGGTTGTTCTCTTAGGATATATAATGGGTATATCTCTTAGGATATATTTGGAAAAGCCATATGGAATAGAATGTGCTTCATATAACTTTTTGAATAAGTGACTTGATTCGTTTTTCTCTTACCTATCAGAATGCCCCTCTGTAATAGGCTGCATTAGTTTAATAAGGGCCACATCAGGATAGATTGTGTTCTTGAATATTTCATTTTTACATGGAACAATGTTGAATAGTGAGATCGATTATGGTTTTCTATGGTGTTTGGCTGTTCACTGCGGGGCATTTGCTGATGATGTTTTAGAAGTAGACTTCAGTGTTTAACTCGTTTGCACTCATGTTTTGGAAGTAGGAATGTGATTCACAGGTTATGACCCTTAGAATTCTAATCAAACTCATTTAAATGCCATATCCAGAGACATGGGTTGGAGATTGTAATATAATCAAGGGAAAATAAGATTTCTAATAATCCAATTGCATTTGTCAGCTGTTCAACTTACTGGTGCAGAACAATGCACAGGACCATAATAAGTGGCACTATTTGGTAAGGGGAAGAAGAAAACAGAAGCTAAAAGTAAAAATGTTTCCTAGGACATATGAGAAGGTGTTTTTAAAGATTATATCTATTTATATACCTCCCTATCTATATAAATTGTAACTCCATGTAATTTATTGGAAAGAAAGTTAAAATGTGTAATATTTAATATTTTAATAGTTTAGTTTAATAGTTTAATATCATGGTACTGCCATTTTCATGTACTGTTTTAGTGAAATCTTGTTTTATGAACATAGCCCCCCAAATTCTTGTGCTTGGCTATTTGAGATTTCTTTTCAGGGATATAAAGAAAGGGGCAGTCAGAGTTGGCCTAAGTGGGAGGAACTTTACAGTCTTAACTCCCCTTTTAGTTTCTTCCTTCTTCAACTGGTCTCCAGGGGTTTGTTTTCCTCCCATCGTCCAAGGCCTTTGGCTGAAGGATTAAGTCTTATGGAAAGTTTCAAACTGCATAGGAGCAGATTCCAGGCAGGGTGTCCTTTCCCGTGCTCTAAGCCATGAGGCCCCCTGAGCCCATGCTGCTCATCAGTGTTCTAGGCAGCACTGTTGTCATCTGTGTAGACTGGCATGAAGAGCCCAACCTGTATTAGCAGTACAGATTCATTGGCCTTTTAATATGGTTTTCTGAGTTTTTGAGGGGAAAAAAAGAATTTATGATTTGATCATTCTACATAGCCTTAATTTTCACATGTGAATTAGAATAGTGAGTCACAGACTCATTGACCTAAACTTGATTTCCTGAAGAGAGAAAGTTAGATCTCCAGTGAGAGTCAAGTGAGAAAATGGTATTTTAGAAAAATACAAGGAAGCATTTGCAAAAACACTTTGGAGTACAAATAATTTGCTAAATAACTGTTTTATAGTGCTAGGTACATATTGTAAAGGTATTAGACCAAAACTGATAAATAAAATGTTCTATGGTTGTTACTGTCTTAATGGAAACCACTTATAAAATATAAGTACAATTGGCATTTTGCTCCCAATACTATTAAAGTGACATTAAAAACAAGTAAGAATGCATTAAACTTTTGTCTTGTAAGCAGCCTCCAAACTTTCAAGAAACAAATGTGTGAACTGAAGAGAAAGTAATCATTTTATTTTTTGAAGGAAGACCTAAATAATTCTTAAAATGCAGATGTGACTATACTGACAAAGTTTGCTCCTTTCCTCACATAGTTTCTCTTATTTGTGGAGCCTGTCAACCAAAAAGAAACCAGACTGCATTGCAGTAAGGCAAGGCATTTATTGGGGTCTTAGGAATCAGAACTTGAGAGACACAGGTAGGTTAGAAGCCAAATTGTGTTCTGAAGATAGGTAGGGAAGTAGGGATTTTTAGGAGGATTCTGAGGGTGATTACATAACTTGTTTTGAAAGAATTATCATTGACGGAGCGGGTTGGCTTAGTGCATAAGACCATAGTTCATTGGTTTTGCTGTTCAGGAGTTGCAGCACTGGCAAAATGCAGCTGTTTTCTAGGATCTTAAAGACTAAGGCAGATCAATAAATATTTATTAAATAATCAATAGCTCCAAGATATTGTAGTAGAAAGTATTACATGAGAGAAAAAGGACAGATCAAGCATAGTGCTTGTCTTAAAATAGGTACAAAACTAAATAACACAAGCTAAATAACATAATTTATAGCTAAAGACATAGGAGAAGAAATGTCTATGGCTAGTTGTAATTTATAATTAATAGACAATTAAATTCTACAGGTAATTTTCTATCAGATTTAATTCTTGTGGATGGGCCATTCATATTTGCAGTTCTAGATGTGAGAACCTCCCTAAATCCTTGCCTCATGTAAGGTATGAGAAGGTGTGCTCCCACTTATGAAGTTATCTAAAACAAACTCACAGCAGAGGATAAAATGGTGTTTACCAGGGGCTGAGGGAGTAAGAAATGGGGAGTTGTTCAGTGGGTATAAAGTTTCAGTTATGCAAGATAAGTTCTAGAGATCTCCTGTACGACATAGTGCCTATAGTTAATACTGTATTGTGCACCTAAAGTTTAAAAGGATAGATCTCATTTTTGTGTTTTTACCAGAACCCCCCCCCCAAAAAAAATAACAAAAAACAAAGGGTTGAGTAGAAATTTTCAGAAGTGGTGTTATTGATTGTGGTTGTTTCACAGGTGTATGTATATGTCCAGAATCATCAAATTACATATATTAAATATGTGCAATTTTTTGATATATCAATAAAAATGTAGATTTTTGCCAAAAGCTGTGGAGAGGGAGGAAATGGGAGTCATTGCTAATGGTATTTCTTTTGGGGTGATGAAAATGGTCTAAAACTGATTGTGGTGATGGTTGTATAACTCTGTAAGTATACTAAAAACCATTGCATTATATACTTTAAATGGGTGAATTGTATGGTATGTGAATTACAGTCAAACTGTTAAAACAGGCTTTTCTATGTTCTGCTGTGTGGCTAAATAAATCTTCCATTCTTTGTCTTGATATTTGTAGAAGACTGGTTTCAAACACTTGGGACTTTTCATGTTGTTATCCAGGAATTGCAGGGGAAATCAAAATCAGCTATTTTGTCTGTTTGATGTCAGGATCTGATTTCTCTTTGGAAGATCATAGCCTTGCTGGCCCTTGGCTCATGTGGTTTGGAGAGGACAGGGCCATGTCCCACTCTGGCCTGGCTAACTCAGTCCTCCCTGGATCTTTCCTGAAAGTGTCAGGAAAAGGTGCTCTTTTTCTGCTGAGGAAGGAGCTGGTAATCTGTGGCCCTTGAAGTTGTCATTAACATCTTTCTCACCTTGTTGGGAAAGCCCACCTGAAAGTATAGTCAGCACACAAAAGGGGAGAGAAAAGGTGTCTGTCTCCACGGCACATGGAGCCCTGATCCACCCAGTTCTGGGCTTGTTAAATACCTAAGTCAGGCATAAGTTCTTTGTTTTTTTAAATAATTGCGTCTTTAGGAATAGGGGTCCCATTACTTGCAATTTATTTCTTCATTTTAGAACTCTTTAGATGTTTGAGGTAGAAATTAGGTTCTTATTTTACGAAGTTTTATTGTGATGCTTTATTAAGAGATAGTCATGATCTTCTAGATCTCAAGTTTGAGTTCAGTCTGAAACTTTAGTTAACATTTCTAATACAGTGTTCAGCTTTTTAAAAGTTTATATATGAAGTAGTGAATCCGTTTTGTACTTCCTACTCAGAAACGGTAATTTTGTTCAGACATCACACAGTATAATTCAATCCAAGCTATGTGTTCTACTGGTTGACTAAAATAAAACCTATGCAGATCTAAATTTTAAAGAGTTTATTTGAACATTCAATGATTCATGAATCGGAGCAGCACCAATCCACAAGCGGCCAGCACTCTGGTGCCAGGGGCAAGAGGGAAATTTTTATACAGTTGTCGCCCTCCTTTATCTGGGGGGACACATTCCAAGGCCCCATCGGATGCCTGAAAACTCCCATAGTAACAAACCCGATATATGGTTTTTAATGCAAAGTTTAATATAAAAATTAGGCACAGTAAGAGATTAACAACAACTAATAATAAAATAGAACAATTTTCAATACATTATAATAAAAGTTACCTGAATTGTCTCTCTCTCAAAATCTTAATGTTTTCTGACCTCAGCCGGCTGTGGGTAACTGAAACCATGGAAAATCAAGCCGTGGGTCAGGGCTGCTGCTCTAAAGTGGCTGCAGAAGCAAGACAAAGACAACACTGCCGATAGACGACAGCGGGAAGTTCCTCGTTATAGGTTAGATGTGATTTCGGATGGGTAGTTTCTAGTTTTGGTTTACTGTTTACGTTGAGCTTCAGCTCACAAAGGAACTGAAAGTACCAGAGCCAGCCCAGTCTAATGGTTTCCCAATTAGACTTTTTTGAACATGGTGAAGGGGTATGAAGCTTTATTCTAACAAGCTGTGGGTTCCAGCTGTACATTTTAAATCATTTCTTTCAGCTGCCTCATTACATACAAAGCCTGGTGAAGTACTGACGCCCCTAGCAGAGCGCCTGGCTTCCCGTGCAGCGCTGTGCCGGCGCCCACTCAGGATGCTGGGCCTCGCGAGGGATATTTAAGTGGTCTGATAAAATCTTGCCTGAAAGGAACATTTTTCAGGAAATATTTTAATGTTAGACATAAGAGTCATGTATCCTAACAATAGGTATTAGCAATTTAGCGTTTTCTTCAGTGATACAAAGGAAAATAGAATGACTAAAATATCTTTGTGTTTGGAACATGTATCATAGGCTTGATGACTAATGTTCTATGTCTGATTGCACCATTGATTTGTCTTTGAATTTTCTCAGTACGGATGAAAATTCTGACCCCAGAAATGTGAGTCGAGCCTTCCCGGTAGGTAGCGGGATGGTGTGGCAAGCCATCTCGGTAAGGGGGCTGGGCGGAGGTTTACAGAGTCTGGCGTTTGATTTATCTCTAAGTCTAATTACCTCGGTCCAGTCTGTGGTGGTCAGTGAGAGGGGAAAGCGGGTTGAGGAAACAAAGGTGGAGGGGAAGATGGAAGCAGCAATGCTCACCAAGCAGTTGAGTGCACGACCTGTGAGCTATGACCCATTTCAGCTTTAGAAGCTTCAAGCATGAAGCTCACAGGTAAGTCTCCATCTGCAAAAGAGACAGACGGCTTGGGTGATGGAGGAGGGGGTCAGGTCTAGGTCCTTGTTCTCACAAGAGTACCTGGGAGCTGGAGCAGCTTTCTCTGTTTCCGTCTTCTGATGGGAGTACTTCTAGAACAGCACTCACTTCTTTTGCCATAGAGGCTGACACACTTAGTGTCTTCCAAGGGCTTGTTACCTATTTAGATCATTAATTGTAAGTTAGTGGAGAATGAACCAAGTAGATCAAGATACATAGTTATATCCTTGAAGTGATCCTCTGAATGCTTTTAATAGGTTTTCTTTCATTTAGGCGTGGCTATATTCACTTTATCCAAACAGACAACTTTTAATTGTAAGTTATTTCATCATTTACCTGGTAATGCTGATGGAACTGTAGTGACCATCAAATAATAGAATATGTTAATCTTTATTTATATATGTTGCATATTTATTTTATACTAGTAAAATAACTTTCCAAATATTATAAATAGAAAATCTTTAACTCTTGCAATCAAACTAATCAACATATCCATCCCCTCATTTAGTTACATTTTCTGTGATAAGCATACTGAAGATTTCCCTTAGCAAATTTCAAGAATATATTATTATTGACTATAGTCATCATGCTGTACATTGGGTCTCCAGAACATATTCATCTGATAAATGCACGTTCATATCCTTTGATCAATATCTCTTCATTTTCCTCACACCCTTCTACTCTATATGTATTCAGCTTTTTTTAGATTCCAGGTATAAGTGAGATCATGCAGTATCTGTTTGTGTCTGGCTTGTTTCACTTTGCTTAATGTTCTGCAGGTCGTCCATGTGTTGCAAACAGCAGTTATCTCTTTAAAGCTGAATAATATGCCATCATATATATATCACAATTTCTTTGTCCATTGATGGGCACTAGGTTACTTCCATATCTTGGCTATTGGGAATAATGCTGCAATGAATGTGCATTGCCTTTGATATGGTGATTTTATTTCCTTTGTGCATCCTATGCACTGCATAATATTCAGTCCACGATGAATTACATATACAGTGGTGGTCCCATAGATTGTAATGGTGTATATTTACTGTACCTTTTCTATGTTTAGATATGTTTAGATACACAAATACCATTGTGTTACAGTTGTCTACAGTATTCAGTACAGTAAGATGCTGTACAGGTGTGTAGCCTGGGAGCAATAGCCTATGCCATATAGCCTAGGTGTGTAGTAGGCTATACTATCTAGGTTTGTGTAAGTACACTCTATGATGTCCACACACAAACAATTTCCTAATGACGAATTTCTCAATGTATTTTTGTCATTAAGTGACGCATGATTGTATGCCAGGAAGTGGGGTTGCTGGATGATATGGTAGTTCTATTGTTAATGCTTTGAGGAACCTTCATACTATTTCCATAATGGCTATGCCCGTTTACATTTCCACTAACAAGGCACAAGGGCTTGTCTTTCTCCACATCCTCAATGCGTGTTTTTGACTTTGGTAATAGCCATCCTGGTGACAGCCTTACACGTGTGAGGTGGAGTCTCATGGTTTTGATCTATATATCCCTGATGATTAGTGATGTTGAGCAACTTGTCAAAAACTTGTCATTTATGTCCATACAAGAAGCAATTTACAGATTCAATGCAGTTCCTACCAAAATTCCAATGGCATTTTCCACAGAAATAGAGAAAACAATTCTAAAATTTATAGGGAACCACAAAAGTTCTGGAATAGCTAAAGCAATCTTGAGCAAGAAGAACAAACTGGAGGCATCACACTCTCTTACTTCAGATTATATTACAAAACTAGAGTATTCAAAACAATAAGGTACTGGAGTAAAAAGACATAGACCAATGGGACAGAATAGAAAGTCCAGAAATAAACCGATGCATATGTGGTCAATAATTAATCTCTGATGAAGCCATCAATTGGTATTAACTGATCAGCACCTAAGTGGACACATAGAAATTACATTTATTGGGTATTGGGCAGGTGGGGGGGAGGAGGTGGCAGGTATATACATACATAATGAGTGAGACGTGCACCATCTGGGGGATGGTCACGCTTGAAGCTCAGACTTGTGGGGGGAGGAGAGCAAGGGCGTTATACGCAACCTTAAAATTTGTACCCCCATAATATGCTGAAATAAAAAAAAAAGTGGTGAAATTGGGAGTTGATGGTCAGAAAAAAAGAATACACAATGGTGAAAGGGTAATAAATAAATGACATTCAATAAATGGCATTAAGAAAACTGAATTTCCACATACAAAAATGGAAATTGGATTTTTTGCCATACATAAAAATCGGCTAAAAATGGATTAAAGACTTAAAGTAATACCCGAAACTATAAAACTTCTTGAAGAAATTGTAGGAGAAATGCTCTATGACATTGGTCTTGGGGAGGATTTCTTTGGATCTAACACTAACAGTGTAGCGTAGGCAAAAATCAAACAAGAGAGACTACAAGTAAAAAGTCACTGCATAGCAGAGGAAACGATCAAGGGTATGAAAAGGGCACCTATGGATTAGAAGAAAATACATAACCCTTAAGGGGTTAATAGCCAAAATATACAAGGAACTCAATAGCAGAATAACAAACCAGTTAAAAATGGGCAAAGACCTACATTGACATCTTTCCCAAGAAAATATTTCTTCCTCTTAACAGGTATATATCGTTATTTTCAGGAAAAGGGCAGTTTTTAGAGCTATGCCTTTGATCACTTCTGATGGAGGAAACAATCCACTACCTGTCACAAAAATCATGTGGAGACAACCAGTGCATTCAAGAATCTCAGTTTCAATAGCTTGGGACCTGTTGTGCACATATGAAGGTGTAAAGAACCTTTACCTTCCATTCTTAAAGGAATAGTAGAGTCTACTTTCCTCACCTTTTTGGTTTAGAGCCTAATAAATGGTAGTTAGCTAAATCGCAAGGCTAAAATTCTCTGCTAAATTGGCAAACCTAAATATTGTTAGAGAGCCGTGGGATGCAATGCTCAATATTTATTCTTTGTGTACAATTAAGGTGATATTGCCAATTTTTTATCTTAATGTCTGCCTTGTTTATGACGAAGCATATCTGGAAAGCATTATAAAATACCATGTGCCCAGTGCATAACCCATTTTAACTACTTGGCTCCAGTTGATAGCTGCATAATGAATGTGCTTATCTTGTAGGTATGTATAAAGTCTAACGTAGCTATCAGGGTCCTGGCAGTTGCCTTGAAAAATAGATTTCTGGACCATTTTAGTCCATGCTGAATGCTGAGTCATTTCTGCCTTCTCCCTGATGGTGGAGAGCACAGCAGGGAGGCCAAATGACCCGTTTTCTAATGGACAGGGCTGCCTCTGCACTGCAGGAAAACATTTTTAGTGTGACATTAATGAAAATATGCCATGAGGCCAGTACATGTCCTCACAGGAAAGATTTCCGGACATGGTTATGCAAATTCAAACACCCCAAGTGTGTCCTGAATTAGGAACCACATTCTGATTTCAGGGTTGAGCTGTAACAAAGGATTTTGGTAGGAAGGGATATGGGACTGAGCGAATCAGAAGAATGGTTTTAAAACAGAGAAACCAATTTCAGTAGTGTCTCAAGGGGGTCTCCTTCTAAGAAGACCCGACATGCTTTTCTGTTTCCAGCAGCAGTAAACAAGCTGTAATTCCTGTAAAGTTTTCCCAGAACTTGTACATACTTTGCTCAAAAAAGCAAACACTGTGTGTGCACTTGGGTGTGTATATTTTGCATGTCAGGGAGTTGGGGGAGGTTCATTTCTTAAAATATTTGCTGTGTTAATATACACTCTAAGGCACATCACATACTTAGCAGAAATTTGCTTCTGATATAACCATAAAAGCTTAGGGAATTGCGGTATCTGCCTGACATATTGAGTCTTGGGGAGTCTTTTGGGAGCTCTTATTTACTGCTTACAAATCCTGCTGAATTCCAGAGCTGAGATTTAGATTAAGTCATCTCCTCTGACCTCTAAATTTGTCTTACCTTCTAGTTCTATGTTACTTTTAAAGTATAGACTGATGGATAGTAGATTCAGAAGTTTTAGAATTGAGAAGGAAATTGGAGATATAGAAATGATAGGACCGGGCTCAGTGGCTCACACCTGTAATCTCAGCGACTCAGAAGGCTGAGGTGGGAGGATCACTTGAAAATAGGAGTTCAAGGCTGCAGTGAGCTATGATTGTACCACTGCACTCTAGCCTGGGTGACAGAGTGAGACCCTGGCTCTTAATAATAAATAAAAGTTTAGGTAATAAGATAGAGCAGTTTGGAGGAAGACCAGGCCTTGAAATTAGACACAGCATAGAGGAAATGGGCTCCAGCTCCAGAGAGAGGTGAAAAGCATTTGGTTGAAGTCCAGGTAGGATTTAAGGTGATAACAGTCTGGATAGGAATAAGTGTCTTAGCAAGAAGGAAGCCTGAGAATAGGCTACAGGTGGAGATTCAGGCAGGCATGTGGCACCATGGAGGCAGCTTGTGGCCCAATAAGTTTAGGACCATGGTCAACAGCTTCAAAATTGGACTGCAATTGTTGGGATGACAAGAGAAATGTAGGTATTGGCAATGCCTATTTTGTCCATTTGTTGTCTAGGCTGGGGAGTGACTTGATCTGCACAGTCTCTATTCAATATGAAATTATTTTATTCTTTTTCATTAACATCCCCTAATAATGTCTCCCTCTCCTATCTCCTAAGGACACCTTGGGCAAGTCTCCTTGCTTCTGGACTGTTCTTAGTCTGTAAAAATCCAGTCTTTCGTGTTTAGAACTTGACTTGGACTTTTCCTTTAGAGGGTGGTGGCTAAGAATATAGATTCCTAAGCCAGAGCTAGAAACTTATTTTCCCCCCTGGCTCTCTTGTTTCTTGTTCATAATAAAAGGACTCTAGTGTCCACCTCCTAGGGGTTGTGAGGATGAAATTAGTTAACACATGCAAGACAGTCAGAGAAGGCCTGCCACACGAGTGCTGTGTTCACGATTAGCGTCACCTGATTAGTCCCACTGCTCTGCTGGCACGACTGACTGAGGGCCACAGCGGGGAGGCGGCGCCGTCTGTTTTATTGATCCTCTTCCAACTTGAGCATGTGGCAGCGGGGCATGGGTGTTGCCTGTCCAGTGGCGTATTTGTGCCCCTCTCACTTCTCATTTCTCGTATGTGCGTACCTGGTGTTCGTGGAGGGGTGTCGAAAGGGTAAACTGGGACCCAGCGACCCTCTTGTGTAAGTGGTTCCCGCTTTTCTGGAGAGCTTGCTGTCACCGAGGGCCTTTATGAGGCCGGTGCCCAGCTGTGGGGCATGTGTATGGATTGTTTTGAGGGTCCTGTAGGCGTCCACACTGCATACTTCTTGGACACGAGACCTCTCCCTCCAGCTCCTGTCTCCAAAGACCCCACAGCCTCCTGCTGCTGGTGACCAGAGGACGTCCTCACGCATCTTTCCTGCCTCATTCCCACCAACCTAAAGGCCTTCAAGTATTTGGAATCTTAAAAGTAAAACCTTCAGAAAGCCCATTTCAACAGAAATCTTAAGCTTCTGTTTTAAAGTGTGAGGCCACTTTAACAGGAAGTGTTCAGGCCCATGCCCGCAGAGCGCCGCCCTGGCACGGCGTGACGGCCCAGGGCAGGTTTTAAAGGGCTGTTGTCCAGGAGGAGGTCCAGTGGTGGTGACATCAGAGACACCTTGCCTGAGGGGCCTTACTTACATCAATGGAAAAGTAGGGGAGAGATTCCTAGTGATGGAAGGTCTCCAAAGAACTCACCATGTGCTCCCTGAGAGAATGGGAGCTTTAAATGCCATTTTAGTCCAGAGGGAGCGGTGCCACTATGATATAATAAGAAATATGTGTCTGGTCTCTGTCCTCCAGTTCCTGGAACAGAGCTTCTAAAACCCTTGTAATTTCTAAAGTGATGGGTGATAGGAGCATCTTTTATTATAGGATTTGGTCTCAGCCCCTTGTTCCTGGCCCATGAGCTTCTAAGCCCCTTGGAATCTCCAGAGCATTTGGAGCCCCTGTTTGTGTGCTGACGAGGTGACCGGTGGCTGGAGGCACGAGACAGGTCATGGTAGGGCTGGTTGCTGGACAGCCCAAGGCTTGATTAGAGGGTTGGAACTCTCGGTCCCAACCCTCAACCCCTGGAACCTCCACAAAAACCCTAAATGAAGGGTTTGGAGAACTCCCTGGTCGGGGAACATGCCCACGCGCCTGCAGGGTGCTGCCGCCCAAACCTTGCAGGAACAGAGTTTATGCATACGTGTTTCTTTTATAATTGTCATTTTATTTCTAAATCTTAAAAACATTACTGCTGTCTCGTTTTACTCTCTCATTTTTACCTGTATCCTATTCTGTATTTTCAACTGTCCTCTCTGTAATCCCTGTAATTTTGCTTTTACTTTTCTCATGGTTCCATTATAGTACCATCTCCCTGGTCACCCCCCACCGCCCAGTTTGCTAACTCTGCTAGTTATGTTTCATCTTTTCCTAATTTTTCCTCTGTCTCTACCCAGGGATCTTTCATCTCTGCCTTGTGCTCTTGTTACATGAGGGCAATTGTTGAAGTTTTGAATATACGAGGTTTGGTGACCATATTTATATGCTTCTGGGCCAACAGTTTCTGGTAAGGGTATATCTCTATTTGTTTTGCTTGTTTCTTTTTTTTGTGTGATACCTTTCAATTGCGCCTGTTATGCTTTTTGATTACTCATCTTTGAAAGTGATTAAGTTGGGGAGGGTCAAGACCATTTCCTAAACTAGGTGGAATTTTCCTCATCTAGCATTTTTGTGTGTGTATGAGTTTGTGTAAACTTTAATTTTCCCAAGTCAAAGTAAGTAGGCAGTTGGTGAACTTTTCACTACCATTCAGAGTTTCTCCTTTCACTCCAGAAGCTGTTTCTTTCTCACAAATAGAGCTTACCTAAGGAGCGCTCTCATCTCTGCTGCTGAGAGCCATGTCTAGTCCAGTGGTGCTTACCTGTGTACCCTGCTCTTTCTTTGCAAAAAGGGGACTTCACTTTTGCAGCTCACTGTGTCCTTCAGCTTCCAGAAGTGGGCCGTGATGGCTAGTTCAGAGCTCTGCCTCTGCTCCCCATTCCACTTCTTCAAACATGTACCTTTACTTGATCTCTACTGCTTTTAGCAGTCCTTTTATGTATGTTTGAAGTTTGGGGTTTTATCTGTACTCTGGTTTCACTGAGGGTCAAGTTTGTGTTTTTGTTTTTTTCTTTCAAAGTGTTTCTCAAAATGCTGTTCTCAGACCATGTGCATTGTAATTACTTTGGAGTGCTTATTAAAAATTCAGATTCCCAAGGTTCTTTTCAAGGTTTGCAAAATCAGAGCTGCTTGAGCTGCCTTCCAAGATTGAAAATTTTTAATAAGTACCCATTATATTTTTATATACATAGAAGTTGACCGCCACTATTTCAGTGCATGAGTTTTAAAGAGATATCTTTCTTCATCTAATATGGTTTGCAACAAATTTGTTGCCTAATACATTTCTTAATGTAATTTCTGCACCACTGTCTTCATATTGCTCTCTGCAGTATAGAACTAAGGTTATACATGTGATTATTTTCTGCCATCCAAGTACTAACCAGGCCCTACTCTGCTTAGCTTCTGAGATCAGATGAGATCGGGCACATTCAGGATAGTATGGGTGTAGACATGTTTTCTTATTTATTTTCCAAGTCTATAAAAATCCACAGGGGCTTCTTTTCACTTTGAGGTATTGATGTAAAATGCACACTTTTTAATTCTAACCATTGTCTAAAATTCAGAAAGTTTTTCCATCTTCTTGATTTGTTTCAATCCCCAGTGAGTGATGACTTGTAACATAAATATTGGCAGCTGTTAGAGCTATATAACATATACAAGTCTCTGGAGCACCCCTTAAAGAACTTGTAAGATTTACTTAGTATGTATAGCAGGTCTTAATTCTCCCAAGATAAACCTCTGGTGGCCAGCTTTCTTGAGCTGCAAAAATGGAGATGCTGTATTGAGAGTGGGAGGGGAATTTGTAATTGTCTTTCATCTCCTGCCCACCACTCCAAATATGGCAGCAAGGACTGGGAATTTCAAAAGTAAAGAAGGTGGCATTTTGTGTTTCAGATGTCTTGATTTTTGTCACACTCAGTTTCCTGTGAGCTAATCCCTTTCATGCTGTTTAGAGGTTGACTTCAAAATGACAACTAATTAAAAGTAGAAAATTTAGCATCTTTTGAACATGAGTACTACTTTAGAGATGAGAGGTAGATGCCCTAGATTTATTTTAAAGTGATTTACTTTTAACTCTTTGGCCAAATTGAGCATCATAGTTGGTTACTAGTAAATATAGCTAATAGGTATTTTTCTAAAAAGACATATCTTAATTTTCTTTCTGGATCTAACAATCAAAGTGCTGTGTTTTTCTCTGTCCTTAGGGTGTTTTCCCTGTGATCATTAATATGATCTGAATATTAACTCAAAAAACATTTAGAGGTCTTTGGAAGGATATGTATAGGTTTAAATCTTAGAAACCAGAACTTGATGCTACCAACGTTATAGCGTATTAAAAAGCATTTAATTAAGTCTTCCTCCAAGTGGCTGTCAGGTTTGATGCTCTAGGCTGACTATCTTGACTCTCAGTGAAAATAGCCACAGTGCTGCAGAGTCTTTCCAGCTCAGCTGAGGTGTTGCTAGTGGGGAAGGGCACAGCAGGGCGAGCTCCACAGATGAGGCCACCTCCCCTAGAGCAGCTTTGAAGTGGCATTTGTGAAAGGGAAATGTTGCTATTGTCAGCAACTCTTGGACAGTAGTTCAACCTGATTTTTTATAATGTTTAGGCTAAAACATAGAATTTTATATGGAAACATTTAGGGCAACCATGCCTTGGGACAAGAAAAGCAATATACTGTGCAATATGTGGTTCCTTTTGCTTGTGGCAGTGAGGGTTAACATTCAGAGTAGTCGTGATTGGAATTGTTCAGCTATGCACAAACTGTAAAAGGTGGGTAAGAAGAGCGCTAACATTTAGGGTGCCAGCTGTGTCCCATAAGAGCTTTTTTCTATTTCGTTGTGTTCTATCTTTGCAATAATCATTCGTGACTATTTATGTTTAAGTGACATCAGAATGGAGACAGGCATTAAGTTTCCAAAGATCAGTTAGGTTGTAAGTGGCTGAATTGGGGTTTGAATCCGGGAAGGACTAGCTACAAGAACACCTTATAAATACTACATAATGGTGGTGTCCTTTCATCACCTTTCTGCTTCCTCACAGAAATATTTTGGACCAACTTGAAAATGTATCAAAGTGCATTGAACCTTTTGCAGCAATCTGCATATTGGTCATCTTTGTTATTTCTTTGGCAAGGGTCATATATAATCTGCATAATCAATACGTGTACATTTCTAGGGAATAACATTTGGCAGAATTCTTACTCAGGGAGCAGTAGGAAAATTCTGGTCTTTGTATTCAGAAAGAATATCAAGGGAACTGTGTGCCCTTGAGCAAGTTACTTTCTGAACCTATGTTCTCTTCTGTAAAAAGACCATGATAATGATAGCAACTTTATAAGATTGTAGAATGAATTGGAACCAACATTTAGGTTGGTGCAAAAGTAATTGCGGTTTGGGACCATGAATTTTAAATCATTATAATAACTAGGCTCAAACACATCTTTATGAACCAAAATAGGAACCATTACAATCAACACATTTTTGCCAATGAGAAATAAGTTTGTTTATTCCTGTAGCATAAAAATCTGTGGTTCAGGATTCAACAAACTCTTGCAAGCATGTTCTGCATCCTGCTGGTTGTGGAAGCATTTTCCTTGCAAAAAGTTGTCAAGAAGCTTGAAGGAGTGGTAGTGGGTTGGCAAGAGGTCAGGTGAATATGGCGGATGAGGCAAAATTTTGTAGCCAACTTTGTTCAACTTTTGAAGTGTTGGTTGTGCAAAGTGCGGTCAGGTGTTGTCGAGGAGAATTGGGTCCTTTCTGGTGACCAACAACTGCTGCAGAGGTTACAGTTTTTGGTGCATCCCATCAATTTGCTGAGCAGACTTCTCAGATGTTGATCCACTTTGCATTGCACATCACAATCTGATTGTAAATGTTCACTGTTGTATATGAGAAGAGAAGAGAACACTTCAAAACGCTGATTTTTTTTTGGTTTTCTGTCAGCTCATAAGGCACCCACTTATCGAGCTTTTCCACTTTTCCAATTTGCTTCAAATGCCGAGCGACTGTAGAATGGTTGATGTTGAGTTCTTCGGCAACTTCTCATGTAGTTGTAAGAGGGTCAGCTTTGATGACTCCTCTCCATTGGTCGTTGTCAGCTTCCAGTGGCCAGCTGCTGCGCTCCTCATGTTCAAGGCTCTCATCTCCTTTGCAAACTTCTTGAACCTCCACTGCACAACTGTACTTTCATTAGCAGTTCCTGGGCCAAATGCGTTGTTGATGTTGTGAGTTGTCTCTGCTGCAACCCCTTTTGAACTCAAATAAGAAAATCGCTTGAATTTGCTTTTTGTCTAACATTATTTCCATAGTCTAAAATAAACAAAATAAATGGCAAGTAATAAGTCATTAATAAAAAAACATAAAGTGAGAAATGTGTATTAAAATGATGTGTAACATAACCACATTTATTTAAGAATGTATTCCAATATGAAAGGGCAAATGTCAACAATGCTAAACTGCGATTACTTTTGCTCCAACCCATATATAGTTGTAAAAGGCTTAGAACAGTATGTGGTATATAGCAGGAGCTAAAAAAAGTGGGAGCAGCTGTTACTATTGACATGCATGAGCATCCATTTGCTGAACACTATGCTGCTATGCTCATTATGAGCAATGATTGAGCTAAGTTTGTTTACTCCTGTGCTCACAACTATAATAATTCTCAGATAATCATGCCAATTGGATATGGTAACGACAATTCAAATATTCTTTAGTTGTATGGTCAGTCAAAATGTTAATACAAAAATTTAGTTGGCTGTATATGTTTATATATTTTCTGTAAGAATTCAAATAATTTGAATTCTCAGTTTCATGAAGATATTGATTTATTAAAATTAAATCTAACCATTTCAAGCCCATTTCAAACACAAAAGTAATATTAATGTAAAAAATACTCATCAGCCAGATTTATCTGATCATTGAAGATCATCAAGATTTTGCCACATTTATTTATCTTTTTGTTTTGGTTTTCTTTTTTTTTAATTTTTGAAGTTTTTTTTTTTTTAATTCTTGAAGTTCAGGAAAATCCCAGATTATCATGTTAGTCACTCCTACGTCTTTTAAAATGCATCTAAATAAGGTCATTTTCTTACATATTATAGCACATTTGACAAAACTAGCAATAATTCCTTGATACTATCTAATGCCCTGTCTGCAATCTAATTATTCCAGTCATCCCAAAGGCTGGGGGAGTACTGTGTGAACATAACTTACTAAGTTAACATAAATTCCACAGGTTGCATGTAGTTCAGTCCCTTAAAAGTTTTGATTTTGAATCTAGAGCAAACTCTTTCCCTTTGGGCCCCTTTTGATGTCATTGACTTGTGCAGAAACTGGGTCATGTTCTGCAGAATGTGCCACATTCTAGATTTGTCTCTTTGCTTCCCTTTGATGTTTAGTTTGTTTTCTCTATTTCTCACAAATTGAAGTTAGCTCTAGACTAGGGCTTGATTATATTTAGGTTCAATTTTTGGGGGGCCAAGAATATTCAAAAATGATTCTAGATGTTTCATAAAAAGGCCACAGTATTTGGTTGTCCTACTTCTGGTGGTGCTGAAATTGAGTAGTTCCAGGAGCAGACAGCCTTCCATGATGATCATTGTTGGATATTATTGTTTTAGTAGTGGGTAAGACAATACCTACATTTCTATCCTTCCCTTTTTACAAAAAGCGACGTTACTGAAGTGTAATTGACACATTATAAACTGCACAAGTTTAAAAGGTACAATTTGAAACGTTGATGTAGGTATACCTGTGAAACCGTCATTGCACTTAGGAAAATGAGCATATTCATCACCCTTGAAAAGTCGCCTCATGTCTCTCGGTAACCCTTCCCCTGTCCCTCTCTACCCCCATGCCAAGGCAGCAACCGATCTTCTTTCTGTTATTATAGATTAATTTCTGTATTTCCTGTTTGTCTCTAGTATGCATCTTTATGAAGTGAAACAATAGTTGTTTACAAAATAAGAATTTTAGAATAATCATTTGTCACTTAACATAATTCTAAAAATTAAAAAAAATTCCATTTTGTTATGTGAAAAACACATTGAGCTTTCTGCTAAGTGGGTAATGCACAATCGATACAGCAAACAGGAATTAAATAGTTCTAGAGCTTCCTGACACTTCTTGAGCATTAGCATGTCCCCATGAAAATTACTTGATTGACATTCTTTTCCCCCCATACAATTTTTATGGATCTTCAGGATCTGAAAGATAATAACAAGACAGATTTATTTCATTTCCCTTTATTACATTAACTACCCAGATCTGGCTGCTTGCTTTACAATAAAATGTACAGGATAATTACTGGCATCTACATAATATCATTTTTTTCTTTACTCAGACTATAAGAGTAAATCGGGTTTTTCCCTTCTAGTTCAGAGATTTCAATTTATCTTTAACTATCTTATGAAGAGCAGAGTACAGTGTGTCTTTATTTGGTGTGCACACCAACTATGAACCTGATTCAATAGGGCCAATGACTTTTAGGCAGTGCATCTCAATTCTTAGCTCAAGTAATACATTTTAGTCAAAGATGTAGCTCATGTAGATTGGTGTGCTACCCTGAAAAGACATAAATGTGGCAAGGGGCAAATGAAATAAAACAAAGGTTGGAAGAGATGATCTGACAGTAAAGTAGAAAAGAAGTAATTTCAAAATGAGTGTAACATGAATATGAGGGCAACCTAATTTTTAAAATTCCCCTTACAAAAGGGACACAGGAGGTTGACCAATGTAAGGATGGGGCCACAAGCCAAGGAATGCAGTATGTCTCTAGAACTTGACACAAGCAGTCTCAGCACTGCTTGGGCTGCCGTAATAGAATATCAGAGGCTGGATGGCTTAAACAAAGGAATTTATTTTCTTATAGTTCTGGGTGCTAGAAGTCCTAGAGCAAGTTGCCAAAAATGTACGAAAAGGGTTATATTCGTTTCCTATTGCTGCTCTAACAAAGTTAGATGGTTAGTTTCAGGTGAGGGCCTTTTCTTGGCTTGTAAACGGCTGCCTCCTAGCTGAGTCCTCACAGGCCCTTCCCTTGGTACATGGTTCTTTCCTTTCTCTTCCTCTTTTTATAATGCCACAAATCCTGTCAGATAACAGCCCTACCCTTATAATTTCACTGAACCTTAATTGTCTCTTAAAGATTTTATCTGTAAATATGATCAAACTGTTATTTTCTGGGGGGGACGGCGGTAGGGGACACATTTCAGTCCATAGTAATCGAAGAAACAGATTCTTCCCTGAAAATTCCAGAATTTTGAGTGGAAGGAGTGCAGCCTTGCCAATACATTGATTTTAGATTTCTGAACTCCAGACTTAGAATAAATTTCTGCTGTAAGTCACCAAGTTTGTGGTAATTTGTTAGAACAGCTATAGGAAACTAATATCCCCTTCTCATATTTTTTAGCAACCTTTCAATGACAGATGAGTGGCCTTTGAAATTCCACCTTTTCTAGGAAAACTTGTCTTCTACGCAAGTATGTCTTCTACGTGCCATTCTGAGGGAGCCCCGGGCTCGAATCTGCCCTCTGGTGCCCTGCGCGGCGTCAGTGGAGAGCTCGGAGTTCCAGAGCTTGGCAGAAGCATTTGTGGTGGAAAGTTGCTTTGCACTCACTCACCTCTCAGTCGCACTTTATTTTGGAAGCCTGCAGATTTTTTCTGCCAGTTCAGCAATGCTTTTTACAGAGCATGTTTAATTATTCTATCCAGTATTTTAGCTGTTTGAATCAGGTAGGGTTTTTAGGGAGTGGAGTCTGTCATATTACGGGAAATGGAAGTCTAGGGAACCTTCACAATTATTTTCAAAGTATTCCTCCCCCTTTACGGCAGGGTGACAGGTGTCTCCACTTTAGGTCTTCCTCATTGGCCCTCTGAAACTGGGCCATTCTAAAGCCAGGTTTCCTCAGTCTCGTATATGGAAAGACATAGAGAACTTAAATACTGATGACTTGTATCATTGGCTTCTTAGAGACTGTTTTTCTAAACAGCTCATTATCTGCTATTCATAAACCATTTCCTGAGAGGGAAGAATTTGGCACTAAAGTTGAACTTGAGGAAATGACTATTGAAACTGACCCTGTTCATACTCCTCTATCGTAATTATCTGGTAGATAATTCTTAAAACTTTTAGTAGTGTTTTTTCTTCTACATGCAGAGAAGTCAGGAATGTGGACATGAGTTCTGCCCGCTGTCGCCCTGCCTCTCTCAGAACCTTTCTCTTTTCTGCCTTTCTTGGTGTCTGTGTTCTCAGCTAATTTGTTTAGGAATAGTCTTTGTCTAACTCTGTCAGGAAAAATTACCCTGGAAATCACAGAAAGAAATGAAGGAGGGGGGAGGGGCAGGAAGTAAATCAGTTGGATGGTTGTTTTCCTTATCCCACCTGGAATCATCTCCGTTAGCAAGGAGAACGGAGTTTTTTCTCATGGTCACCACACCTTAGAGCCAAGCATGGCACTGCCAAGAGTTGCATTTTAAGCATTTTTCCTTTTTGCTCATAAGAGTATATTTGGTGATTCCTTTAAAAAAGAAATCATTGTGGTTGAGTCACAGATAATGTATCTTAAAAAGTGCATTTTCTATAACTATGTCAGGACAAGCCTCTAAAATTTTTGAGAAATAGAGGATAAAACCTATTAATAGTTGGATGGAGTCAGAATGTTCTCATTTTAAATGCCAAGTGGCAAAAGTCAAATCAATGTTTGGTGTTATTTGATTGCAGAAGGTTTAGTGACATAAGCTGGGAACATGGAAACAACGTAAGTGAATATACCTTTTTTTGGGTGAAAAGAATATTTTCTCTGGAGAATCAAGACAATTAAAATGAGAATAAATGCTGCAGTTTAAATGTGTATATGTCAATAAAATTTAAGGGGAAACCTAAATGTGGGCTTACAATTTGTTTTACCATGACTACATTCTCAATTTATTATATATTGATGAAGCATTTTGAAAAAGAATCGTTGCTGTGGCAACTATGTATATTTCTTTAAAAGCTACTACATGGTATAATTATTGGCTTTTAATCTTGTTCTACAGTGACTATAAAAGATTATATAAAATTTTTCAAAGGTCTCATTTTGTGATTTAAGCTCACTGAAAACTCTTTATTAACTAGAAAAAATTAGTTTCCTGAATTTTTTTCTTATATCATGAATTTTCTATGAATCTACCTTATCCTTTTAGATGCTTTTAAAAAATTTCTCAGCTAAGTAGCTCTGTGATTTCTAGTGTTCTTGTAATGCTGAACACTATACTATCAAATATGATATTTTACTGCCTGTTTGGGAAAATGTTTTATTTGTTATGTCCTTTATGATTTGAGGTAATCAAAACTGAAGGCAATGGTCAGGAAAAGGCTTTAGATGATTTCAGCATAATGTTTCTACTACTTTTTACATCAAGTTTTCAGTACAGTTTAAATTATATTTATCCCTGGACTGCTTTAGCTCACTGAACACATGTCTTTGCCTGGAGCTGGTGTGGCTAGTCCAGAAGCACGAGTTGAATTAGAGTTACGATATTCCTTCCAGCATGCATTATTATGTACTTCCATTTGTGAATTTCAGATACAGATATGAGCTTTCTGAAGATATTTCCTGATTCCTGCTTTCATCATCTCAATGATACGTAACTGTGATACACTGGGAGCACCTTTACCAAACTGTGCCCCCAACCCAGTCCACTGGCTCACCTGCGCCCTCTGTGCTTTGGCAGGCGCTGCGTGGTGCTCCCAGGTGCCAAACCCTGGTAGCCGGGCATGGCATACCGCCTTTCCACGTCTGCACTCGCTAGCTCTTTTGTATTTAGCCAGAGTCAGCCTGGCTGTTCTAAGTGCAAGTCTTGACTTCCAAAGCTGAAGAGAAAAAGGGTACACTCTTTGCAAAGAAAAATATATTACTTGCAAAGAAAACCGAATTATTCTAATGTTGCGCTCCACTTTCTCACCTATGATACAAATGGTTAGAAGGCAGTGAGAAAACATCCACACCGAGTTGAAAGGACAGACTGGTGACCTAAGAATCTTATGTGCAGCTAAGATATCATCCATGTATGAGGGTAAAATGTAGCATTTTTGTAGGTGGGAGGACTTAGCATGTGTCATGAATCCTATCTGAAGAGAATACTAAGGCACATAATTTAATCAAATGACAATTCAGAACAGATTTCAAGATAGAGGAAATAAGGAAAAAAGGAAAACATTGTGAGCAATGACTCTTGCTAAATATATGTGTTTAAATCAAAAATGGGCATTTGAAGTGGAGACATTATATAAGAATTCTTGACACGTCTGAGATTGTGCTCTAACGGAAAATGTAATAATGATACAAGCTATCAGTTAAGTTATCAGTGAAATGCAGTTAAGTAATATCTAGGTTTTTAGGGGCAAGAGGTAGAAAGCATGAGGGAAATAAATTCCTTAATCTTTTCAGTAAATGTTTTTAAATCATATGCTGTATGCTTTGTTTTAGTCCCTGATGCTGACACATTCATGATTTTATGGTATGTTTATTCTGGTAGGAGACCCACAAAAGACAAACTGACAAGTAAACAAGATAATTTAAAAGAGAATTAGATGCCATGAAGGATTTAAAACAGGCCGATTACGTAGCAGTTGAGAAGTCAGGGTTGTTCCTTAGAGGATGACGGGAGTGTCTGGGGAACGGTGACTTGGGGCCGCGGCCTGACCGAGGCGCGCAGCAGGGCGGGGGCGCGGGCGGCTGGCGCTCGCGCGGAAGGCTTCTTGTCCGTGACCGTTTCCTCAGCCGGGTCAGCGCACGCCTGGGGGCGTGAAGCCCGTGCATGTGGAGAACTCTGGAATCGTGATTTCCCCATCCTTAAGAGGACGAGGAGGCTGGCGGGCGGGCTGGGTCTTTCCTGCCTCTGGGACTGGAGAGTCTGAGGCCCACAGCCCGCAGGACTCCCTCCGAGCGCGAGGGCTGGCGGCTGCGGCCTGGCCACAGCCCGTGGGCGCTCTTCCCGCCGCCTTCTGCTTGCGGGTTTCCTGCCTCGGGGAACTTCAAGACGAAGAAACATCATAATGCGACTAACGTGAGGCTCAGAAGCCAGAGAAGTAAAGCAGAACAATCAGAATGTGCTTCTGTTTTTAAATTAAAGAAAAATGAATGGGAAAAGTACAATATAAGTGCTAAGTGATACTACTGAAATTAGTAGTAGGGAGATACTGTAAGAAAATCCTAGTAAACCATATCTGCAAAACCTAGTACTTGAAAGGCAAGACAGGAAACAAAAGAATTTCAAAGTACCTAGGAGAAGGGAAGGATGAGGGAGAGAGAAAGACATTATCTTATTAAAGTGGGGAAGGAAGGAAAGAAAAATAGTAGGATACAATGTAAGACACATTACATCATCATGGGGAAGATTTGGTATCTTGTTTCAAATAATGTAGAGTTATATGTATTTGATTATCAGTGCAGGCAGTCAATAATTAGTAAAATAAGGTTTGTCAGAATTTTCAGAGAAAGGGGGAATGATAGAACAAGAAGCAATTTGATCAGGAAAAAATAAGAAAGAAAAAACAATACAAAAATAAAAGGCATAAAGTCAAGTATTACACATACAACAATACATAGGAATGGTTCAAATTTTCCCATGTGAAATTTTCAGTTTCAGTTAAGACGTACCTCAAATTAATTTTCTTTACAAAAAACACATAAGTAAAATGATAATGGAAAGGTTAGTAATAAAGGAATAGACAAAAAATTGCCAGGCAGATGCAAACCAAAAGAAATCAGATGGTAATGACAATAGTAATAAAAGTGGAGTTGATGGTTAAAAGCATTAAAAAGTGACATAGAATGACAAAAGGCAAGACGTACAAAAGAGCTACGTATGTAAGGAAAATTCTTAAAGGCCATAAATTGTGAGAAAGCAAGAAAGCAAAGAGGGGAGGAAGGATATCTGCTGATTCTTGATGGCTTAGCAATTGTAATTTAATGTGCCACATGCAGTTGACTGGAGGCTTGGGGTTTATACAGGTAGATGTTCTAAGATAAAGCTGGAATCCACAAAAAGTGACATTCTTAGTTAATTAGGAATAAAAACCTGATCCACAAAGGGAGTCGGTAAAGGGATCCTTTATTTTTCTTCCCCTCTCAGCTTTAGTTCTGGGAGGGGGGGAAACCCTGCAGATTCCTCAGCAAAAGCTGGCTTTACAAGAGTAGCATCAAAATCCAACCTATCTGTGTGAGTAGAATCAAAATTCAACCTGTGTTACTCAAAAGAATCTGAACCTGGACATTTAGCTCAAAGTGGTCGTGGGTTACAGTAAATCTGAAATTGTGCAAGGTCTGAGATTTTACCCTATTTGCAAACTAGTAAGTTAGCCTGCCAGAGATTTTTATCCACAGATGTAACAGGAAATATGAGGACCCTGGATAAGAACAGATTGCATATTACATAGCATTTAGCACGAGTTCCTCAAACCACAGTCCCCACAGGACCATGTGTTGGTAGCCTGACATTTCCCTGAAGTGTGGTTGTGTCACAGAAGAGGAACCCCCAAACCATGAGAATCAGAGCCTGTATAGGGTGGCTGGCACAGTAGCCCATCCTTCCCTGGGGGAATGGGGGGACAGTGATAAAACAGTTTACTCTGAAATGTAAGCAAAGGGAGGGAGATAAGTCTCTGAATCTCTTTGGAGCCATCCTCTATCTGTAGCTCCCAAAGCATGTTTTCTATTCTGTTATTTAATCAACTTTTTAACTCAGCCCAGACTACACAGAAATGTGAGAATATTCATGGAAGATTGTTTCACAATGGGATAGGTATGGTCCCAAATGCCTAGGGAAAGCTACAGCAAAACATTTCTTGAGGAATGCATCTTCAGCCTAGACTTCAAGATTATCCTATGATAACTTTCCAAAAAAGACGAACTTATTTACACTCAACTATGAAAGACCAATTATGAAACAAAGGAAACTATCACAAATTAGCTGAAACAGAAAACTATAAGAATCATAAAGTTTGAAAATACTAGAATTTATATACTTGTAATATAAACTGAATATTTACTATGTTTAAAGAAGAAGGCATATCTAAATTATGATCAAACAGTAAGTCTGTAAAAATGACCGTGTAGTAAAATAGCTGCATAGAATTTATAGAGATAAAAATTTTAATTGAAATGAAATGTTATCCAATAGTTTAAAAAGTTTAGATAGGGCTGAAGAGAGAATCAACCAAAAACAGACTTAACAAATGGAGAGACAAAGCAATAAGAAATTCTATTTATTAACGCTTATTTGTAATTGGAATTCTGGACGGAGTAAGGAGAATGAGGGACACAAACTATTAGAACAGGTAATGGATAAGAATTTTCTAGAATTGCTGAAAGGTAACATCAGATTCAGAAAGCCCAACACACTCCAAGAAGGATAAATAAGTAGACATGTAAAACTAGACATTAGATAGAAAAACTACAGATCGGCGAAAGGGAAGCAGTAAGGAATGATGGGTTGGTTGAGGGCTAGTCAACAACAATACAAACAAAGCAGTACAAAAATATCCTCAAAGACCTGAGAGAGAGAGAAAAAATTATATAACCACTAAGTATAACTAGTTTTCAAGAATGTGAGCAAAATAAAGATATTTCATAGACAAATAAAAGTTTATTCCAATTTTTAGTGTATCTAAAACACGTACTCCATAAAAAATAAATTTGAAAAGTAAGCATTAAAAATGTAAAAAAGGTCTAGGAAAGAAATATGCAAACAAATGCTAACTAAAAACATTGTATAAAGTGTCTAATTTGTGAATTTTAAAAATAGCTAAAATAGGGGCAGAAATCACCTATTATGCAAGAGGTAGACTAGAGTTAAAGATGGCAGGTTAGAGTTACTATATAGGAGAAAAGGTAAAAACATGCATTCTAAATTTTTAAAATATATGCTTATTGAATTATTTTAGGGCAGCTCTGAAAGGATAGAAATAGAATAAAACAACTAATGGAAAAAGGAAATAAAGGGCAGAACTCAAACCAAATTTTAAAAAGCAACATAGAAGCAAATGGAAAGCAGTATTTTAGAAATGAATCATGTATTAGTAATAACTACAGAATATATAGTAACTCCCCACTTAAAAGACCTTTGACTTTTAATTAGTAGACTCGATTGAAAAGAAGAACAAAATATAGCTTTTGTTTATAAAAGACACAATTAAAATATAAGGATACAGAAATATTTGAAATAGAAAAACATTAATGAAAGCTGGTACAGCTATTCAAATATCACAAAGTACAGTCCTTAAAACGAAAAGTGTTCAAAATAGTATCACACTCCATATTGATAAAGGATTCAAATCCCTAGGAAGATAAAACAACTCTAAACTTTTACATACCTAATAGCTTCAAAATATGGAAAGCAAAAATTGACAGAAGCACAAAGAAAATAATGACCTTCACATCATTGTGGGAGGCTCTAATTAATACTATCTCTGTAATTGTCACATCAGGCCGACAATATATAGGGATATAAAAGATTTGAACAACACAATTAGCAATATTGATCTAGTAGCCATATATAGAACACGGAACAAAACAATTGAAGAATGCATATACTTCTCAAACACGCAGGAAACATTCACATCAAGTGACCATTTAGGAGGCCCTTTGCCAACAATATATTTCAAACGATTGCAATTATACATACCACACTTTACCACAATGCAATCAAAATGGCTAACAGATAACTGCGAAGACTCTCATGGCAGAAAATGCTAATAATCCTCTAGTATCCACTCTCCCCTCTTTCTTTCAGGGCCAGAAATTGTGGAGGTCTGGCTAGAAGCATGGTGGCTTTGCCTGCCTTGCAGCTACGTCTGGAGGTCAAGTTCTGGAGGTCAAGTTCTGGAGTGCAAGTGTGCTTGGTTCGACTTCCTGGTGACCACTTTCCTACTTTGAAAAAGAGAATGGGTCTTAATCCGTCGTCGCTTCTCTTTGCTGCTGCCCGCAGTGGGCGCGGGCGCAGCGCGGGAGCCAGGCCGGCGCCCGCAGGGCAGGCGCGCTCAGGGCGGCAGGCGCGCTCGGCCCTCCTGCCTGCCTCTGAGTGAGAAATAAACTTCGTCCTTGTTTTGAGCCACTTTATTTTTGGTGGCTATGTTAAGCAGCTTAGCTTGTATCATAACTAATTCAGGTTCCCACATATATGGAAATAAAAAATGCTTCTAAATAATTCAGAAGTCAAAGAAGAAATAAATCATAATGAAAGCTGGACTATACATAGAACTAAAGAGCAATAAAAGTATATATTTTTGCCTCCTTATATATGTGTATGTGTGTCTACATATCTTGTGGGATGCCACGAAAGCAGTACTTAGATGGAAATTTATAGCCTTAAGTGCTTTTACAATAGAAAAGCAGAAAGGCTGAAATTTCATAAGCTAAGCATCCAGTTTAGAAAGTTGGAAAAGGAACAATAGAGTAAATGCAAAGAAAGTAGAAATAAGGATATAATAAGCAGGCAGACAAAAAACACAAAAAGGATCAATAAGCAAAAGATTGTTTCTTCGAACCCATTAATAAAAGTGGCAAACCTTGGGCAAAGAGATCAAAGAGAAAAAGAGAAGCCTATGGAAATTAGAAAAAGGAAAGGGGACATAGAACAGATGTGGCTTCCAGAGATTAAACGATAATAAAATATCTTGAACAATTTAACGTCAAAAATTTAAAAAAACTTTGGCAAAACGGACCAAGATTAGCGTGTGGGGTGGGAGGGAGGCGCAGGCAGGGCCAGGCTGGGTTCGCACCCGCCGGTGTTCCCGCCCGCCACCGCGCCTTCCCTTCCCAGTGAGGAGTGCTGGCGGGGCGCGCGGCCCGCGCGCTGCTTTCCTTCCTCGCGGAAGCTCCGCCTGGCTTCCCTCCGCCTGGGCGCGCTGTGTCGCCGGCGCGCAGCGTGGCCGCGGGTCTGGACGGGGCCTGCGGGTCTGGACGGGGCCTGCGGGTCTGGACGGGGCCCGCGGGTCTGGACGGGGCCTGCGGGGCCCGCGGGTCTGGATGGGGCCCGTGGGTCTGGATGGGGCCCGTGGGTCTGGACGGGGCCCGTGGGTCTGGACGGGGCCCGCGGGTCTGGACGGGGCCTGCGGGGCCCGGGGGTCTGGATGGGGCCTTCGGGTCTGGACGGGGCCCGTGGGTCTGGACGGGGCCTGCGGGGCCCGGGGGTCTGGATGGGGCCTTCGGGTCTGGATG